>JALIZH010031389.1:0-115435 GCA_030522465.1 Rhipicephalus appendiculatus | reverse complement strand
ATGCCAGCAGAGTCATCAGCAGTATGGCAGACCGTTCGTGTCTGTCACTCTCAAGCATTAGTTCCTCACTCGCTTTCCTCTCATCGTGTAGCAAACAAGCTTCAGCTGTTAGTGTGTCTCACATATTGGGTCGATGCTCCCCTTGACAGCCTTGGTGTATGCGAGATGCCAATATTAAGAGGCCATTAGCAATATGACACCATGAATAGAATAAGTAAAAAACAAATGGCCAAAATTTACACATAAAAGATTCGCTAAACAGCAGGCCCGTAGCTAGGAATTTTTAAGGGGGGGGGGGGCTAGGGCACCCCTTTGGCTATGGGCCTGCTCAACAGTATCGTATTCTTCCTACGTATTCGCTCCATGTTCAAGAAAAGGTGCTGCATGGTGACGAAGCGTTGTTTATAAGAGAATTAAATGGCAATAATCGAAGTCTACATCATTTCAAATTTAGGTCAATCAAATTAGATGGCAACTTTTTGATGCCCTACCTTGTTGCCAAAGTGTACAACAGTCATTTAGGCTAAAGACGTTTTATAAAGGTCTCTGCTGATTCAAGCTAAGCTGGCTCCCCAAAACAGACGAGGCTGAGAAGAAAAAGACTAATTAAAGTGGACATTGATAGGAGACATAGCACCCCATGTGGCTGCAATTAGGGTGTTTCAGATAGCGTTATTGCGGCTGAATAAGTGCCCTGCTTCATCTGCACTATCATGGCAAATATGTATATAACTAATCCAGCATCAAGATCCAATTATATTCTGATTACAGTTTCCTTTACTATGAATCATACAGACTTTTCACAGGTCACACAAAATCCTGTAGTACCTAGGACTTGCGAGTTCACAAAATTAATTTCAGTATTTGATAAGCTGACATGAGCTGGAGCATGATGACTCAACAAAAGCAACTTGCCTGCAAGAAAAACTGGATAGGTCTCACCACAGCACATGGTACTAAAGCCTTATTTCTTGTATAGTACAAAAAATGTCCATTCGAAAGCTCAATATGTCAAATATGCCACTTTTTAAGCCATGCCTTAGGTTTTTAAATAATCTACCAACACCTTATCTCATGTACTATATGAAACCAATAAAAGAGGAGTTCATAAACATAAATCATTCAGCTGAGCCATGTCCTGGCAGGTCTAGGGATGCTTGCAACCTATGGGCTTCTTACGCACATCACCTCATGTTGCTCCAACTGGGCGGTTTTTCTACTCTATATTTCACACATTTCTATGTGTTTTAGTGACATTTCGCTATATGTGGTTACGTGGCTACAATAAATTTCAGTTTACAACCGCTACTCTCTGTCTTTGAATAGGCGATGATGGCACAACATCGAAACATTATAGAAAAAAATGCAAGTCAGAGTGCTAAGAGGCCTTTGTGTGAGTGAGTGTCATTGCTATTATGCAGTCACAAGAACAAGCTGTTATGTTCACTCGGCAGTAGTTTATTATCAACTGTACCAATTTTACCTGACACAATAACTACGTACTACATAACAGCATCCATTCATTTCCTTTAGTTATACGTAAGCTCTAGTGTTCTTGTTTAACAATGTACAGTCCCGGCCAACATGACTTGCAACATTCTGCCCGTATTCAAAGGCGGCGTCAACACTGCACAGTGATGCTGAAATAGAAAACAATTCGGCGACGTAAACATTGTTTCGACTACTGGTATTTCCAAAACCAATTTCACATTTGCGTGTGTTACAGTATAGGTTTGGTGTCCCTTTAACCCCGGCCACCGGGTTGCAACTCATAATTGAGCGTCACCATACATTCCCTTATGATGTAGTAAGTCAAGCAGTATTTCATCAAGCATTTTCCTAAGTTTTATATAAACCAGTTAAGAAGTGAGTGAGTACACTAGTTTGCTGTCTTTTCCTATCGTATCCTTATTTCCAACTTATCATCTGACATTCAGACGTCTGTTCAAGTCTTAATCATGTACCAACTAGCCCAATTAGGTGCACTCCTGCACTTCTCAGCAGACAATAAAGCAGAATTTGTAATGTGACTCTTCAAACCTTATTTCAACAATTATGAATAAAACGCATGAAGCGAGCACTCACCTATTTATATATTTCATCACAACTTCATCAACCTCTTTTTCCAAGAAAAGTGTGGTCACCCTGAAAAAAAAACAAGGTATCCAGTAAAGATAACTGTGCATTATTTTTCACATTAGGCCGTGCATAATTATCACATAACTACTAAGGAGTGTAACATCCTAAAGCGATGTAGTGCATTGCACGTCATCTATATTTTTGTAAAATGGTAGCAGCACACCAAATGGTATGCACAAGAGTAATAAGAATAGGCTAAGTGCTGAGGAGGACGAGACCATATCCATACAATAAAAAAGAATCGCTGTTTCACCACAAGAGCCAAGCAATGAATGAAATACTAGCAACAAATTGGATTGTTTTGAGAAGTAAGGCTTGCAGCTAAATCTTCGAATCCGATCACGCGTAACTCTACAAAATGTTGGTTTAAGTGAATACAGCCGCTCCAGGGAGCGAAGCGTCTTCATGCTGTATCTCGTCTCAATGCAAAGCAAGCAGTGAAAGCACAGTATGTATGCGAGCCATCTACTGTTGTCTTTCAAGACAGCACGTGTGCTGGCTCTCGCAACTGCGCCATTATGATCAAAGTTCCCAGCTGTTGCGCGAGCGACGCAACCCACCCCACCAGTGCCCCTTCATGCTCCTTCCCCCGACAAAAAACGGGTGGGGCGCTTCCTTTCTTCTTGAGGAGCCATTGACAGAGAGCCTCGCACACAGGGTGATCTTATCGCGTGCTCCCTCTGTGAGATTGAGGTGGCCGGCTTGTTTCGTCTCTGTTTCAGCCGCGTTAGTCCACAGTGCTCACGTGGTTTTACTAGCACATAGAACATACGATACTTGGGGCGATGTTATCAATTCGGACTTAAGGGGGGTATGGTGGGGTAAACCCCTTAAAAAATCGAATTTGCAATTTTGACAGCGAAAAAATCCACTGCACTCTGAGGAACAAACCTGTGGAAGCCCGACGTTGAGCAGCCGCTCCAAGCGGTTTAAATACCGCGCCAAAGTGCGCCGCGCTGCCTGGCGTAAGCAGTACGCGCACATAAAACTTCGTTTTTCTCAAATCGTGGTTTTTATAAATTTCTCAACTTCAATGTACCTTTTTCTCAAAAAGTATTGAATCGATTACGATGAAACATTGCATGCATGTGCTACGATAAGTTGTAAATAATCTGAACTAAAAATATTGCTGATTTTCTAAAAAGTAAAGCTGTGAAAAAAATTACGCAGCAATGTGCACCCTCTGTGGCTTCGTGCGTGCAGTAATTTTTTTTTTTTTCACCAAACTCCATAAAGGGTGTCTTATTTTTTTAGTTCAGATATAACCTACAGGTCTCAAGAATAACACGACGTAATATCATTACATTCCTTTCGGTGGTTGCAGAGAAAAGGTACATTGAATAATTGAACCACTTTAAAATTTGGGAGTGGGCCACAGGAAGGATAGGCAACCGAGGCATACAAAAAGGGTGTCACGTGATCGCCAGTGGCATTCTTCGTGAGCACGTGAACTTTTATGTGAATACTTGCAGCCGTTTCTGAAATATTATGTTAAAACTGACATATACCATTTGCCCTACCATACCCCCCTTAATACGGAACATGATGACGACGACAACGGCGACAGCAAAAACCCGTTGAGTGTCCATACAATTGCTATTGCAATACAAATTTCTCACTTCTAAAGTCAAAACTGCACTTGTTGCTACATTCAAAGCCATGCAACAGATATGACTTCTGCTTTCATGACGTTTTTGATGCAAGGTTTGACTGTATGCAAAGAAGTCGCCTATGCAGTTCTACAATATGCTTATAGCCCTTCAGAAAGCATGTGCAATGATAAGGGTGTAACGCTGTTGGCACCTGACAATGCTATGCAATGGGAAGCAACAAGGATAACGATATAAGAACATGTGATTGCAATAGGCAGCACTGTGAGCTTACATAAAGAAGTGAACTAATTTTTCACACCTATGCATCTTGATCAGATGCATTTAGCACAGGAATAAAACACAGTACAGTACCTTCGTTCAGCACGCCGGCAGACTGAGCGGGCTATGTGGAGGGCAGCACCAGAAGGACTTCCAGACTTGAAACAGTAGAGGACAACTCAGTTCACCAGTCTATAGTGTATCCCTCTACTGAGGCATGAATAATTCATTCAGCCATGTTTACTCAAGACTCTTAAGACACAAAGTTCGTTGGGCATGTACAGTGTGGTCGAGAGAAGACATTGTAAACCTGAAATTAAGGTTCACTGTGTTCCCTAAATATGCAGACTGAATATACTTCTTGTAATGTGTGTCGCAAGTTATTACGCCATTTTTGCAGTACTGAACCATGCCAGAACAAAGTGTACAGAGTGTTTCTTATGCAATCAAACCAATTATGCTAATTATACCTACATATGCTGAAAGAGATGATTTCTCATGCTCCCACAGATATAAATAGTCAGATCCTTGTTTGAGCACACTAAAATTTTCAATGACATGACTAATATTTACCAGCAAGCTTTTTACACAGATCAAGGTTAGACGTTTCTGCACTGTGCCTGATGTTCAATACAAGACACAGAGCTAACAGTCCATTCATAAGCAATCATGTTGCACAGTCATCTATAAATAAGACATACTATGAAGCAAGGCGCTATATTCTGATGTGTTACCATCATGACAATATGCTCTATAATTCCAAAAAAAAATGCCCTTGTCCTTTCATTAATTATATTCTTTTTTTTGCAAATAACACTTAGGCAATGATGCTCTTTTACCTATAGATCAAAACAGTGCAATAATAAAATCAAATGACAGCAAACTTTTACATATCATGTGTGCTGCCTTTCTACATGTTGTGTAGCAGGGGAACATCAATCATGGCCATCCCTGACAAGGACAGCAGCTCTTCACGAAGCATCTGTGCATGCTATAATGGCAACCTATTTATATTTTTAATACAATAGTACATAAACACAGCAGACTGAAGCTCTGTGAAAAAAGGGCATTATTCAAAGGGACAAGCCACAACTAGAGGTAAGGGTTACAAGAAAAACTTGTGCTAGGCCATTCAACACTGAGTAACATGATTTGATCATTAGTTTAAACAATTCTAATAAGCAGTGGCACAGAACAGAACTCAGACCAGCGAACAGAACACAGCAAATCAGTTTGCCTAGGCCAGGGGTCTCAAACTCACCTCAGCCAGCGGGCCGCAGTCACGCGGGGGGGAGATAAAAAACTTTCCCATATCTCATATTCAGGTCATTTCTGAAGGAGATTTGGTGCCAGGATTCCAACAACATACCGGTCTCTAAAATCACTCAAATCTGGACTCCGATTGTGAAATATAATTTTTGTTTCACGGTCATGTTTCAAACGAGGTGAACACTTAGGATGCCTCACGGAGACAATGCCTTAGACCACTCATGTTCTTAGTTCACGAACATACTTGATCAGAAAATTTAAAAAAAAAAAATGTGGCACGAAGACAGTCATGTGAGGGCCGCGGGCCGTAACCGAGAGCCTTGCGGGCCGCGTGTTTGAGACCCCTGGCCTAGACGAATTATTAGATGGACTGCATTCGTCCTGTCTTCTACTCTGGCTACTTGTCCTCAGCACAGTTGTAGTTCTCTAACAACGCCTCACCAACTAGCAGCCCAACGTACACGCCTTGAATGATTATACCCCCTCAAGGAACAATGTTCAGTGCAATATGTCACTACAATAGTTATAATAAATAGCCAGAGCGCTAGCAGTGGTTCGTTAGAACGAGGTCAGAAGAGAGCTGCAATTTCACTGCGCGTAACCTAAGACTGAATGTAATAAGATCTTAGACACTTAACTGCAGAGACAACAAACAAGACTTAATGCTAAACTTCATTGACCATAACAGAAAGCGAGACATTTGCTGCGTATGTGAACTACCTAAATATTCACCTACTTGGGGAGAACTTGTTGTTGGCCTAGCTGGTGAGATAATAAAGGCATAGTTTGCTGCTAAAAAGACGCAACACAGGCCGCCAGTGTCCTCGTCTTTTTTTGTGTGAGTCTTTTTAGTGACAAACTATGCCTTCGCTTCACCTAGTTGCCTTCACACATTATTATAATACAGCTGAACTCCACTGATACATTTCCGTTTTACACTATTTTCTGGTACCAATGTTCGAGGCGTTGTTACCATATAAAACTTCACGATGTTTTAGTGAATTTGGATTGCATGTTTTCCTGGATAGTACGCTTTTCCTGCATTTGTTGGTTTTTTTTTTTTCCCCAGAAACATATGACAGAGGTTCCACTGTACAGGGCTGCTCAGAAACAGGCAGCCACAACCCACTCATAGACCACATCGCACACGAAATCGAAAGAGTAAAGGAAGTTGTCTTACAGGAAGGATGAAATTCTTGAGCGGTGGCAAGTTCCCGGAATGTGCATCAATCCACTGTTCCAACTCCTTAATGTGCTCAGCCGGAAACTCAGGTCTTGACTGTATGGTTAATAAGATGAAATAGTAAGCAAGAAGGACATAAGCAAATTGGAAAACTACATGCTTCCTAGTTTTCTGCGTTTCCACTTTCAGAATAGACTATGCCATGGCTAGGAACCTTTCTTCTAAAACTTGGCACTGTTGTAAAAAAAATAACAATAATGGTGTGCTTTTGCCTGAACCACTTTCTTTTTATATGTACAGCATGTTTCGATGATGAGTTTAAGTAATACCTATTTAAAAATTGGCTTTTTAAAATAAAAGGAATTTTTCCCTTCATAGTAATACCATCAGAGCCCAGTTGAGCAACATGCAATGAACTCAATTGTCTAATAAACTTTGTAACTCGCAGCTCTATCTGCCTCGCTTAAAATGGAAAACTGAAGCAAACTGCATGTGCATGCTGTAAAGCAGCACTTAAATCAGGAAGACTGCAAGTGCTCTCGAAACTATAGTGCAACAAAGTACAATTCTCTGTGTGCACACAGCCTTCAGGCAGACATCAATGTACTACCAAGTTTTAAGTACATGAATATGTTCCCCACATATTAAAAAACACTGCTGAGACAATGCTACTCTTCTATGGCACAACTGCAAAGGAGCTAGGTAAGCACTGCCAATGCAAAAGACAGCAGCTAATGTGCCTTATGCTGCCTAAATGGGACATCTACAGTACTGACAACGTTCATGCTACCCAACAAAGGCGTCAGCTTATGAATAGTTTAGGACAAATTTTACCTTTGCCTTTGTTTTTTGAGGTAAGACTGCAACTTTTCAATGAAACTGTAGGGGTGTGACTACACCCTGATGACTAATAATTAACATTTACAGGCCACTGTGGCTGGTTCGAATTGCTACATCAAAAAGCTGCAGTACATTACAATTTCTCAATCAATCAATCTTTTTCCATCTAACGCTACACGAAACAACTAAAACAGGTGGTCAGAGAATATCCTTTCACGAGTTGAACGCTTGAGTTGTATTCACACAACAGACCAAATCGCGATTTGAGGCCGCAGATTGCATACTATGTCAACATACGTTACCCGTTCCCACGGTCCCGTCAGTCCATGGAGGCCCAAATCACAATTGGGATCCTCAGGGAGAAATGCTAAAATCATTCCTTGAGCATGAATTCTCCCCTCTCAAGTGAATGCTGGCTGCGGAGCAATCTGAATCACGTTACATGTCACGTGACTGATTCGTCCGTGATCACATCCGTCATGTGAATACAGCTTTAAACGCGATGCTCTAGAGATACGCAGAAACTTACCTCTCTGTCCCTCAGATGCTGATGACAATGGCGTTGCAATAGAAGCCTGGAGGTCTTGGAGTAAGCATTGAACCTGCAGTTACCAATGAGCACTGTGATTTGAGATGTGACCTCAGACGGAAAGTATGGCATGGGTATTAGCACAAACATACTGCTGTTTCTAGTACTGGCCGCTTTGCTGTAATTGTAGAATGAGGCAAATCAGATAATGAGACAATATTTCAATTTCCCCAAAGTGCATCCTCTGCATGCTTGTACAGCCTTCTGCATATACACCTCTGATGTTTATGCACAGATCAGGCAGTGCAGGTGCCCGCGTAAGTACACTGAAGGTGTGAGAACCCATATTTAACTAGGGAAAAGTTACACGTAGACAGTATTGGACTGCTCTCATTAACAAATCGGGGCAAATTTTTTAATGAGCATGTTCGCCTGCTACTGCACCAAGAACCTCCATGGCTGGCTGTAACAAGTTTCCAGCCAACCGCACTGCTGGTGTGTCGTCTTTCTTACTGTGCCTTTGTCAGTGCAGTTGGTTGGAAACCCTCCTCACTATGCTCAACCAACTAGCTTAGGCAAGCACTATTTTGAATAAGTTTGACTCTGTGTCCCAGCTTATGTCCCACGGTATGTGCTTTACCTCTGACAAATATTTAGAAAAAGGCAAATAGATAACACAGTTGGTTGTCCACTTTTAACTGAGCTGAACACTCAACAGAGCGCACAGCATGTATATCCACCGTATCACCAACTCTGTAGACGTAAATCCACTAAACATTTGACAGAGCATATGCCAGATGCCAAGGGCATGGGTGGCCCTGCAAATGGCAAAAGGTAACTTTCTGATGGGCCATGGAGGAAGGAATGAGCCCACTACAAATGAAGGGGATAACACTGTTTCCCCTCATAGTTTATAGCATAGAGCCCTAAAGTACAAGAGGTATTCTGGCACCTTTCTGCACGAAACTGCACGTAAAGAGACCCTCACCCATTTGAGCTGATCGCTGACCTCTGGATGCTTCAGGATAGAGCGGACATAGCCAATGTGCGAGTTGAGTTCGTCTGTGGCACCCAGGGCTTCAAAGACGGCATCGTCCTTGCGCCGCCGCTGACCAGTGTACGTTGCAGACGTGCCTGACACGACACACAGTCCACTATAGTAAACGCATACATAATTGTTGCCACTGAACGTGCGCATTTGGACAACTTTTCATCAGCCAATCTTTGTTCTGTGCACACACGCTGATACTAGTAAAACCATTCACTCTGACATGCAGCACCTCTACTAATATAACACAAAGTCTATACATAACATAGTTTCAGAATATATATATGTATATATATATATATATATGTATCACTCTGGCATACTTTTGGGAATGTATTATTAATAATTAAAGTAGTACCTCAGCAATTCTGCTAAATGATAGAAATACGTATAAGTTGTTTGATCAGGTTTACATACAAGCATAATTGTGGAGATTGCACGTTACACATCACGAAAATAGAGACAATTTGCATGCGGAGCTTTCAGCTGTATCACAGGCGTGCGCAGTGAGGGGGGGGGACAGCCCCCCCCTCCCCCCCTTAGTCACCTAAAGGGAGTGGGGGCCCGGGCGCAATGTCTGCACTTTGACTTAGTAAGGGGGAGGGGGGCTTCAATAAACCTTCGCCCCCCCCCCCCCCCCCCTGAAGGGGAACCCCTCGCACACCTATGACCATTCGATAAGTAGATTCCAAGGGGTCTGTTGGATCTGCATTTGTTTACTTTCCGGTCAAGTGTTTCCATACTGTACATAAAAAAATCCACGCCACTGTACACATTACCCAAGGTGAAAAAATGACTGGGAACACAGCCGGTTTCAACAACGAATAACTGCATGGGGCATAAACTCCTGCAGTTACAAAACAACTGGGAAACCGACTCCAGAGCCACAGGCGAGTTCATAGGGACGATGCTGGTTTCCGCTAGTAACCAGTGAGAATCATGGCCAGTTGTACTGGAAGAAATTAATTGACTCAATAATTAACGTATTACTTGAACTTTTAGCTCTGCTATAAGCAAATAGTTCCCGTTGGATCCCAACTGCGAGTGCGATATTACTTCGTGATAGGCGAGTAGCATTGCATTAGAATAGGGGGAGTACTTATTGTTCGGAAAAGAAAAGCGGCGCTATCTTCTGCAGCCCATATATGAAGGAGCACAGCTGAGGGGCGCAGGTAAAGGAGCAGAGGAATTGAATCCAAATAGAATATACACATGAATTCCGTGAGGGGCGGGCGACCGCACGCTCACCTTTGTCACCCGTGCGAGTGTAAATCTTGGTTTGTCGGGGGCCGCCAGAACTGCGCGGAGAAACGTAAACTGTAGCAATCAGCACGTCGCCAACGTTACGGTTGTGTCAACGAAAATTATTATAAATATTTGACATGTCACCTTATGAGGCGCGTGCTGCAAACCCTCGAGGCTACGAGAGATCGAGCGATGTATCGCAAAGTGGACATTTCTCCCAGTAGTAGTTCAATACGGGCAAAAGTGAAACAACTTGTTGCTCGCTGAAGTAGCTGAAGCTGGCAGCAGACATCAAAAGAGCGCGTAGGCTTGGATTGATTTGGTACCGGCAACAAGGCTTGTAAAACATTACGGCCGTGATTTGACTCGGAGATCAGCATCTCCTAAAGGGAGTGACTAGATACCACCGATGAACAATGGACGCCCTTTGTTGTAATTTAATTATACTTTAAACGTGCATTCAGAGTCGATTAAAAGGTTTCATTGGCTTTTACAGTGCTTCAATGTCAAGCGAACGCCGGCAAGCGCCATGGCGTACGCCTCGTCTGCTAGACTTCAGACATGGCGGAACATTCGACGTGTTTGCGCTTTTAGAAAGCAACAGCGCGTTTACTGCCCGAGGAGGCCTCGCGCACTTCGTAAAGCTGATCTAGTCGACCGCGTAACACGCCTTAATTTTAAGCCATCCATCGCGGCTTGCCGCGTATCGTACTCACTCCGCCATGAAGAGAGACGTGTTGATGATGCACGAACGGAGTGTGTTCCGTACGCCGCCGGACTTCACGGTGCTCGCCGAGAAGTACTTCGATTTCTCGCAGCACGTCACCTACAACACCCTGGGCAAGGCGAAGCTCGACTTCAAGGATGCCGACTCGCAGCGGGCGCTGTCCAAGACGCTGCTCAAGCACTTCTTCGAGCTGGACGTGCGGTTGCCGCAGGGTAGACTGGTGCCGGCTGTGCCGCAGCGTCTCAACTACCTGCTCTGGGTCCAAGACCTGGTCGAGAAGGTCTTGGAAAGAAAAGACAACGTCGTGGCCCTCGATGTCGGTGAGTGGGATGGACTCGATCGTCCCAGCTGTGCCTGGCCACCTGCTGGTGATACTGTTGACACGTACGCGCTTCTGTGAAGTAAATAGTCTGCTGTCATCAAACTGTGCTGGTCCCTACTCGGGGATTTTAAAACCGATTTTGTCTCGTTAACAACAGTTTTGCTAACTTTTTCCGCTGTCGATTATGATGCTAGGATGCTCTGTGTGGTGACGCGCCTCTTTACACTGCGCAGTATGCGGTATCATATGTAGTTCTACTTCCATGACGCAATGAAACCGGAGCTCTGACGACCGCAGCAGAACGGGCGATTGTTCACGCGTAGTACAGTTCCTGTTCCGACGCTGTCGCCAGCTGCGCAGTGGTTTAGCTTCTCTGTCGGGTTGTGACCGACAGTGCGATCGCTTTCTCCTCTTGCTGTCTGGACTTCAAAAAAAAAAAAAAAAAAAAAAAAAAAAAAAAAAAAAAAAAAAAAAAAAGGTTAAAAAAAAGGTGCGCCTTTCTCTTCAATATGTGAGCGTCGAAGAGCGCCTGAAACGTTTTTGCGCTATGTGCGCACATTTTTGCTGCCAGCATTCAGCCAGCAGAGATAGCATATCTGCCTGTTTGCACAGTCAGTTTGTTATGAGTAGAGGCACAAAGTGCAGAGTGTACTTTTGCATACAATGTTTTCCAACGTTGCAATGTGGTATGCATGTAGTGGCCCAGAGGGCACATCTTGAAGCTGTTATGACAGTTATGTTTTTTTTTTTTGTTAATCACAAAAAGCGCTTGCGAATTATGCTAGTATAAGTGTCCTGTTTCGAGTGGTGTAGAAGTGGTCGACCATCTCGTGCGAGATGGTCGACCACTTCTACACCGGTGACTCTATTGAACATCTACCGAAGACAGATTCAACCCTATGCATTCGATGAATTCACATGAATTGGTACTAGTTTAATATACTTGCGCTGTTCGCCCAACAATCCCTTCTCCATCTATTCCCAAACTGCGGCCGAGAGCCGTCCTCTTCTATGAAATAAAGGCTCAATTCATTCATTCATGAATCAAAATCCGTGTGACACTGTAGCCACTGCCCATGATAATAAGCCCTCATTAAGTCTATTGCTGGAATTGTTTTGGACTGCAGGCTCTCAGAGGTTTAGCTGTTGCTAGAAGATATTGAATTTGTAGCAAGCTTTTATGGAGCCTTGGGTCAGTTCGTCATGTAGCACACGTGTTTTGATAGTCAGCAGAGTAAAAAAAAAGTGTGTGTTTCTTTCAGCTTATGCTGCTTTTGTATATATTGACGCGTCTATACTGCATGTGGAGGAAAACATATTGTCGCGTTGCACCGCAACAATATGTACGCGCTGATCTTTGTCCACCCAGAAGGGAAGAGAGAATGGGAATTTAGCAAACACTTAATAAAAAAAAATCGCTCAAGGTGTCTCAGTGAATCACCCTCACACAATACCATAAAAGTAGCTGTGTTCATGAGCAGAGGCTTGCTAAGGAACAAAAGACTCAGGAACAAAAGTGACACTGCCATGCATTTTCCGCACTGTCTCACCACGATGTCACAGATTTTGACGATGTCTCCACAGTCCTACTTTATCAGCCTTTATCAATGAAAATATTGTTCTTTTTTTCTAATCCTAAAAAATGAACAATGCTTGTGTGCAAACTTTCAAGCACTCTGTCAGAGCCATGGCAGCCAAAGATGAAAAAAACAAAATAATAATAACTTTGTGACATAATAGTGATGTGCCAGCATTGTGATTTCGGCACAGAATCTCAAATGACCCAATTTGAATCTTTATTCTCCCTTCCAATAACCAACCTGTTCCCATGAAATCGATGAACCTAGTATTTTGAAAAAAATGTTTTATTAGTCTAAACAAATTTATTGCTTTTCTCTATTGTCCATTTAGTGAAATGCATAACATTGCATTGGTTTACCTAAGTGCCTACATGCATCTGTGCATCGGAAATTTTTCAGGATGGAACGGCTTTAGGAGCATGAGGGTGGAGGTGAAAAAAAAAAGCAAGGTCTCTATTAATGGTCTGTACAAATGAAACAAAGGTAGTCTTGATGTTTCACTAGGCTGGACCTTTTGAAATAATTAAGCCAATATCTGGAAAGAATAAGAAAAAGGAAGTTCTTGCACTAAGCGTCAAGAAAACAATTTTTAGCAATAGCTTTCCAATTCTTCATCATCCCATCTTTGTTAATTGCTGACAAAAATGCCTCGCCCGGATATCTCCTGTTGTGTATTGCTGTGGTTGACTGATGGTTGTGCCCGCATGTTTTTTTTTAAGTGTGGAACACTGTAGGGGCCCTGGGCTGCCGTACGCTGTCATTGCTTGGCGTAACACAGGCAGAACTACATATAGCATAGCGTATTGAGCGTGCGCTTACTTGAAGGAGAAGTCGTCTTCGTCTTGTTCTTCGAGCGCCTTGATGATGATGATGATTAAGTGCAGAGCACTTTAGGGGCCCAGGCTGTCATATTCTGTCATTGCTTGGCATAATGCAGGCAAAACCACGTATCAAAAATAGAAAAAAAGAGGAAGAAAGCAAGAAATATAAAGAGAGAGCAAGAAATGGAAAAAATAGGAAGAAAAATAGAAATGAATAGAAATAAAGGGAGAAAAAAACTCAAAAAGAGAGCAAGAAAGAAAGAGAGGAGGAAAGAAAGAGAAAACTGAAGAGAAACAAAGAAGGCTGCTCAGCTCCACACTTCCTGCAAGCGAAGCTGCCATAATTTTTGTTTTTGCTTTCACCGCAGCAGTTAATTCTCTCTCCTTTTCTTCACATCTATTTTGTCACTCCTGTAAACCATCAGTCACCTGCACGTCCCACACATTGCGTGCCGTGCCTCGTCCCACTTTGTCCTCTTTATGTCAGCTAGAATATTGGCTAACCAAGTTCGCAATTTGGGTCTAGGTAACTGTTCATTACTAGAGGACGTCTGCATCATATTTCTAGCCACACCAAAAACTGAAGCTATAGTCAATTACAATCTAGAAATGAATTCATGCTCCACCCACAAAACCATCATGTGCCTATCCGTCACCTCTGTAAGTGAATCATACCAGTTGGTTTTTGTTTGACGCACATGTGATTTCTTTCTACTAATATAAATACCAGGCATAATAGCATATAAAAATTTGTCTTGTCTGACTAAACTATTGCCTATGGCTGCATACTGTGTCAGGATCTGCTATAAAATTTGTCATGACATTCAGGTTTTCCTATCTAAAATAAGCAAGACAAAATTGTGTATGTACGCTACACCCAGGGGTGCTTGACATCACATACGTAAGGTCAAGGCTGGGCAAAGATACTTTGAAATTGTATCGCGATACGATACAAGGTACTCGGGCAAGAAGTATTGGAGATACAGATACAAGATACTTCCGGAATGAAAGTATCCGATATGATACTTCCCAATTGTATCTAAAGATACTTCGATACATCTGGGAATTTGCTGTTATGGATCTATGTAATGACGCCTCAAATACCTATGTACAGAAGTGTTTGCTTGAAAATGCCTTAAAGGGGCCATGACACGGTCACCCAACAATTTGTGGTTTCCATCAAAAACTAGAAGTAGAGGGTCTATTATGTCTTTACATATCTGAATAGTAGGCCGTAAAATAATATTTCGTTGCAAAACAAGCCCTAGAAGTCGCCGGTTGTAAACTCCGCCCACCGCCGGCGACCCCCATTTTGCCACGGCGTGTGTGACGTCATGTGGAGCAAGGAGCGGAGCCGTCGTCCTCTACCAAAGTTTCAGCCGCTGCAAATCATTCAATTTTAGTACCAAGCTAAAGAAAGCTAACAATATCTCTATTTCACACACAGCTGACCACGCAACAATATCATTCGCCGGAATGCAGATGCTCGCACAGCAAGCAACTTGTTACGGCACGACTCGCGAGTGCGCCAGTGTTGCCCGACTCTCAGGCCACTCGCGTGTTTATAAAAATATTCAGTTATAAATTAAGCGCTCGACCAAACGCGCTAAAATTTTGCCAGCTGATTTGTGAACGCACGAGGATTAACCCACATAACGCAAATTATGACTGAAAACTGGGTTTCATGGCCCCTTTAACTCCGACCAACTTGGTTTATTTTAATTAAATATCTGTCTGAATCCCGAAAGTTATGTTTTTCTTGCTTAATGTATATTAGTTTCATTCCGAAACAAGTTATCGGCATTTGCTGCCTGCAAATGCTAGCTGGTCGCCAAGTAGAGCAGTGACACCTATCAAATACAATACACTTTTGTATTTGATAGGTGTCGCTGCTCTACTTGGCGACCAGCTAGCGAGTTACCGTCTAATTGCAAGAACTTCAATAAGAAGCCTCCACAAGATGGCACAAATACCGATGCAGAGTCTTACCTTGTCCGTAAGTGTATTACTGTTTTCGTAGTAGCGCGTCACCCTACAGGTGTAGAACAGCAACACCGCTGGTAGCAATCTTTTGTGAAGCATCATGTGAAGATGACAACTACTGAGTCAGCACTCACAGTTCACTGAGGACATAAAACTGCAGTGATTTTTCATATTCTACCTATCAACTTGCGTAAAGTGTTCATTAGCAACATATTCACTAACGTGCAATGTTTTACCATTTCCGCTCCGTGAGAACTTCTACCGCCCAGAAGCTTCTCAGATGTATTGTACGGGGCAAGAAGCGTCGCAGGATATCACTGCTATTCACACTATTGCAACTTCTAGCCTGCTTACCTGCTTTTTTGTAACACAAAAAAAAGGACGTTATAGGGACCTTAAAAGGAAAGCGAATACACCTAAGTCAAATAGCAAGGCAGTTCCACAATTAAAAATGACAGTGAAGAAGTATACACGTTGTTCCACGTAAGTAGAACCAAATATTAAAAAAAAAACAAGCGTTTAACCGTGACTGAATGAAACCAACGTCATATGGTTTGCCGTCATGTGGCGCTCGTTATGGTATTTTTATATTGCGCTTAGTTGGTTGATTAACTATGGTCAATTATGCAACATTTTTCTTATTCACTTTAGGGCAGAGTGCACTTCGTCACATCGTAGAAAGCATTTGAAAACGCCCCAAAGCTATTGTTTTTTGGCGGCGTACATGCTGCATGGTGAGTATTTTTTGGCTTTTAAAGAAAGCACGCGAAATATCAAATAAAGGCACGTGACTGCGCTCATGCCCTATCGTACTGCAGCGCTCTTAAACACGCATCAAGCAAAACAGGCGGCGCGCAGACCGTCAGCCTATCACTTGTCAGGGACGATGGAGTTTCTTTCCTATGTGGGGCGGTCAGAAATGCTGACGCGCTGTGGAGCCGATGCCTAAGCCACGGCCACTCATTTCGCCGCAGTCTGCTTGCCAGTTGTTTTGCTCGAAGCACGTCTGAGAGCTCTGCAGCACAATAGCGAACGAGCGCAGTAATGTGGTTATATTTCTTCGGCTTTCTTTAAACGCCGGAAAAATCACTACGTGGCATGTACCTTTCCACAAAAAGTCAGATCTGTCGTTTTAGAATGCCCTCTAAAATACAAAGAATAGCAGGAATGTTACATCTCTCATCCTAGTTAAGAAATTAAGCGCTATATAAAAATACCATAAAGAGAGCCACATGGGAGTAAACCCCATCGTTGGTTTTATTCAGTTCAGGTTCAGCACTTCTTTGTATATATTTGGTTCCAGTTATGTGACACCCCTTATAAACACAATACAGGCGGCACCCCTAAAAGCTATGAAAGTAGAGCATGATGTATCGTCAACTTCGGTGTTAAAGTCAGACAAGAGAAAACTCACTGCTCACGGAAAATACCACTAAAGGGCTCGTGGGGACGCTGATGAGAAAACTGTAGTACTTGGTATTATGTTTCTCAAATCCCCTTCCTGACGTCTTTAAGATTTTTTTGTTATAATTTCCATTGCTATAGTGTAAACTCAATTTCGCTGTTTTATAAAATCGTAAGCAGAAATTTTGTTCCTCCAAGCATAGTCGTGCTCAGATTATTTTACCTTTGCCCTAACATCGCCTGAACAGTAAACTCACATTGAATGTAGATATGTAAACAGTAGCAATGATGCAGACAATTAAAAATAAGAATAAATAATTGAAGGAATAGAGGAGGAGGTTACAAAAGACTTATTACCGTTAACAAACGGGAAAAAGCTACACAGAGGCATGGGTAATGTGTGGGATGCAAACGAAGGACAGCAAAGAGAGCCCTTGTGCTAACAATCAAGCTATCATTAAAAAGAACTTCTTGCATAATTTAGCACGAAGAACAAAGATACATTACGCCAAAATATCATCTGTTACGTAAATGCTTGTTCTATTGCATATAGCATCGACAGCGGTGGTGCGATGGTAGTTAGAACCTAATTGGCATATAAGTCAATCTCATAGTGTGCAAGTCAAGCGTACTTCGATGAGATCTGTCAAATCTGTGTGAAAGCAGCGAGATGCAAAGCAACCCCATTCTTGCATTTTTGAGACTTTGCAACGAAGCATCACGCAAGACAAACTTTGATAGCGACCCTATAGCCGCATCCGAATTTGAGCGAAAGATGCCGCACGCATTGTAGTACGCAGCACAGTACCGTGGCTACAAACAAGGTTCATGGCACTGACACAGTTAAAAAGAAAGAAAATGTGGAGAAACAAAAGGTCGGCTGCACGTAGACGTTCGCGCGCTTGTTTCTGTTGAGATGGCTCGAGCGCCATCATGTGATTCTGCTCCACCAGTAGAGACGCGTATAGACCTTATTTCCTATGATCACTGGAGCACTCTGGTGAATAGAGAAAGGAATATTACTGTCGTTAGCTTTATTGAGGTGGCACAGTGGCAGCAGTATCACCTTGAGAAGCAGAGTTCAGCTGACGTTTGTTTCGTAGGGTGGCGTTTCTATAGCAGTATCTTGTATCTTAAGATACACGATACATTATTGAATGTATAGGAAATACAGATACTCGTTTTGCGAGACGTATCGCGATACATATATAAGATAACCCAAAGAGTATCTAAGATAGTATCTAAGATACATGTATCTTCGGTACTGCCCAGCCCTGCGTAAGGTAATGTAAATGGGTTGAACATCAATGCAAATCTTTTTTGGGCGGGCAACAATGGTTCTAAGCAAACTTTGGTTCATTTCTTAGGTTGTAACCAAGGACAGTAAGGTACTCTACAACGATTCAAGTCATCTGTGGCTTCTCTGGTGAGGGCTGGCATATTGATGTGACCTGACCAGCACATTTTGCCAACAGGGACAGGAGCATCATGCGTGCTGGCGTTGCTGGGTCACAAGCAGTGCGGCTGGGACTTCGTGGGTACCGAGACGGATCCCGCCGCCGCCACTTCAGCCACGGAAAATGTGACCCGCAACAGCCTCGAGGAGCACGTCAAAGGTGAGCGTGTGCCGATACTACTCCTTCTTTGCATGCACTCTTCACATTTTACCATGAAAAGCGGTTGTGATCTAAGAAGTAAGCTTATTGTGTTTGTTTCTCACACTTTCACTCGGGCACAGCATTAGTGTAACTTTCGAATACAACGACTGGAAGAGAGAAAGTAGGCACAAGTGGTTGTACGAAAAACTTGTGAGAAGAAGGAATGTAATGAGTAGAGACCGGATTATAGGCAAATGCCTATTTTTTTTCCTTGCGTTACTATCGTGCCACTTTGATATATGAGCATGAATTAGGGGTTAAGGAGGGCTTTTATAGTGTTTTTATAGTGCCTATAAATGCCTATTTTTGGGGTTTGTGCCTAAATGTCTATAGGTGCCCATAAATGCCTATTTTCAATATTGGTGCCTATATGAACGCTATTTAACCTCAAATTTTGCTTTCGAGTACAGTTTGAGACCGTAATTCATGTTACCGGGCAAAATTGACGTTTCGGAACTCTATGGGGTGCAACAACATAGTTCCCTAGTTCAACAAACATCCGGGAAGCAACCGGTAGCAGCAGTGAAATGGGACGCGCCGGCCACCTTATCCCATCGCACTGACATGGCGCGAGTGGTTGGAGCAGGGGAGAGGAAAAGACGCTATTTCTGCAACCCTAAATGGGAGCACGTCCCAGCGTATACAGTGGAATGGGGAGAGGAAAATAAAGTCGGGAAGAGGAGAGGGGAAGAAGAGGAGAGTGGCGTCCATGGCCGAGGACTTGGCCAGCGCTTGGTGAGCGGCTTTTACCGCCGGTTTTCCAGTCCAGCGTTCCCATGGAATTGGAGCACCTCCTTGAAGACTTGGGCGTGGTGGGGGGCAGGAAACAGGAGGTGCCTGTGCGCAGCAGCAGGAATAGGGAGAGCGAATGCGAAACCGTGGAGTGCCGTCAGGGGAAAGTAGGTAAAAAAATCAGATGTGCAAATGGCTTTTGTTTCGTTTGTAATTTACTTCTTAAAGGGCGTTTCACCAGGTTACGTGAGAAATTTTATTCAGATACTGGAAGTGTTTGCGTGCCCAATGAAGAGTTTTGTACCACGATAGCTTTTTAATTGGTTCATTACGAGCCGCGAAAGCATGATGCCGGTGGGTGAGCTTGAAACCTTTGCCACTCGCAAGCCACATTCCTTCCCTGCCCTCTTCGGTAACACAGAAACTCGGAGCCGGAAGATCACCGGACGTAGACGCATCAACACGCCATGCGCACGCAAGATTACACTATGTGCACATGACATGCCAAAGCCAGGTCGTGCGCACAATGGGTGTTGCATCGTTTCGGCGTTCACTCTATAGTGTACTGCCTGTTTCTGTGGGATGGATCCCTTTAGGCGTTTGAAGAGGCTGGTATGTATCCTGTATCCTTACCCACGACACAGCGCGTCGCACCGCTGGAACTTCTGTAAGGGACGATACACCAAGAACATGCTAAGCGTTGTCAGGGCACGACGCCGGAACGGCGAGACCACGAACGCAAACAAAATATAGGCAGCTGAGTCTCGCATCGCTGTCGATTCTAAGAAATAAATAAATAAAAGCGCGCACACATTCCGTTTGTATGTTTTAATATTTCTATTTCACGTTCACGGTACTACTGTGACGTACACAGGACCATTCCTTGTTGTACTTCACCTCCCCACAATGGTGCGCGCACCCGTGAGATCAAGGGCAAGCGGCGTTCAGTCTGACATTTCACCTCCTTCCCGGGCGCGTAGCGTTGCAAATCTTGGCAGACGTGATCATTAGCGCGCAGTGCATGCATTACATTTCTAGCTCGAAACACCCAAACCTGGTAAGGGGCCCTCCGTGGTGTTCACACAAAGAGGGGAAATTGACCCTGCGCGATTAGACCCGGCCAATACGAGGCTAACAGACCCTTCTGACCTTTTAGCGTTCTGACTATTGAATCCTGTGCTGCCCTTCCCAGCCATGCCGAAAAGAAACAGACCCCGGAGCGTGTTTGTTCGATGGTGGACACTTAACTCACCATTCTGGACAATAAAAGGAGAGACCGTGTTCTGGAAACCATGCCCGAAAAGGGACCATTGCATGACTATAGTAAACCATTAACGCCTTTGTGCCATCATAAACTATAACATGTGTTTGCTTTCCTGTCGTAGACCAGGTCGCGCACGTCTTTATTCGAAAATTTGAGTTTTTGCAAAAATTTATTGTGCCTATATTTACGATTTTAGGGGCCTAAAACTGTGTTTTGCCTGCCTATTTTTGGCGCCTAAAACGCGATTTTTAGTGCCTAAAAATCCGGCCTCTAGTAATGAGTGTGTAAAGGAGTAATCATTCATTTTTTTCAATTCACTACTTTTCATTCCTGCAGGAGAGATAACGATTGGATCCACGGAAAGCTACCACACACTGCAGTTTTAAGGGTGGCTGCCCCTACAAAATTACAGTAATGAATAGTTGGTGGCCAAACGTAATGTTTATTTATTAAATGCAAAAGATTTCTTAACAAACCAAGGGCACCTTTACCGTCTCTATCTACCTATCTTATCTTTCTACACACCTACGTTTCGGGGCTCTCTTGGCCGTCCCGTTAACTTGGTGTGCCCCAACATTGGCGTGGGAGGACCTGAACATAGGAGGAACACAATTCACTGGTCATGTCATGACTAATTCATCTTTCATGTCGTGTGCATCATGAAATCTTTCCACAGCCACGTGTGGCACACACCCACATATCAGTGCCCGTGATACATGGGTATGCGCCACCAAGACTTTTGAAATCTTAATGCGACAGCGTGAAGAAGCCCGTGTCGCTGACGCTGAAAATCTGGTGCTTGCGTCTGCGGCATTCTCGATGGGTGAAATATCCCCTATAGAAGGTAAGAATAAGAATCCCGGCTCAAGCCAGAATCGAATGTAGATATTGTGTTTGGCAGTCAAGTATTCTACCCCAGAGCCATGCCAGTGCTTCATACTGCTTCAGAAAGAGATCCCATACAAGCGTAATGTCAAGACAAAGCCAATTGTGGTTGCAGTGTTGGCGGCTGCTTTTATATCAACGTAATAAACATTACACAAGTACCGCTGTGCCTCCACAAGGTATAGTCAAGCGTTGCACGAATACGCCTAAGGCCGTTACTGATAATATGAGCATCATCACACCGTGTTGTGCACTTCGTGGTGGTAAAACTGACATCTCTGCTCTAATGGGAGATGTGACGTTACGTCGGACCATGGGTTATCATTACACCGGTGTGAGGATAACCCGTAGGTGCCACTTCTGCTGAAACATTTTACGAGTAAACTTTATAGAAATTTTTTGTCATTTCTCAGTTCTGCAGATTATTCTGGCTGCAATTCTAGAGCAGAGCATCATTTCACTGCATCACAATTGAACAAAATCTGTTGGGTTTAATGAAATTGAATTGTGGGATTTTACATGCCAAGACCATGATATGACAATGCCTATTGTAGTGGGGGGGCCCAATGCTAATTTTGACTTGCTGGGTTTTAACATGCACCTCAATATGAATATGTACTTCGCGAGTGTCCTTGCATTTTGCTCCCATCTGAATGTGGCCATCAAAGTGGGGATTGAACCCAGATGCATGATGAGTTCATCATCACAGCACCCTGCATTGCTAGGCCACCATGACTGGTCCCGTCGGGCTTAATTAACAGTCAACATCTCGAGTAACCCAAGTATTTCGCATTTTCCGACAAAATTCAGTCATCGTAGCTCATGACTGCAATAGCAGCTAAATTTTTCACTTGGCAGGTCTGCTGTTGTACATTTCCTGCGAATGCAGCGTACTATATATATTTACACAGGCTAACTTCATTTTTCATGGGTGCAGTGCTGGAGGTCGGCTCGCTCGTTGAGGCTGTGGAAAAGACAGAGTCACACAAGTTCGACGTGTGCGTCTGCAACCCACCCTTTTTCACATCGGCCGAGGAAGCAGATGCGAAAAACAAAGGCCAAGGAGCAAGGGCGCACCTCTCCGCCTTCCGACATGGGGGGGTGTCGAGTCGGAAAAGGTATACTAATCCCAAGGAACCGACTTTGTGATTGTCATAAGGGTTTGAATTTACAAAGCCAATTGATGCTATGTATCGTACATTCAAAAACCTTGTCAAGCCTTCCTTCTTAACTTTGCAAAATTGATTCAGCACTTTGAATTGAAGTACAAATAAAGTTTATATGACAAACAAAAACTCAGTAGAAGGTGTTGTGCTATGCAAACTCTATGGAAATACTGTATTTTCTCACGCATAATGCGCGCAAGATATGCAGAACATTCAAAGCTAAAGTAGTGGTGCGGGTTATACGCAAATTTTGGTGCGTGGGTTGGCTTCACGGCACTGCTTCACAGTAATGTGAGGAATGCATTTTCACGGCAATACGTGAAGATCTTTAAAATTTTTATTTTCCCACATCTCTAGATGGGGTTGCAGATTATCTGCGAGTTAATCTAGTACCACAGAACTTCATGCATGCAGCTTTAGCACAGGCCTCATGTCTCATGTTTGAGGAAATGGTGATATTGATCTGAGATGTGCACCCTCCTTTTACAGGTCTGGGCAAACTCGGGAGAGACGGGCTTCTTCAAGGATGTGCTTTTGCGGGACAGCCTCATACTACGGGACAAAATTGGGTGAGAACCACGATGTTTCTGCCAGCAATTATGACACACGCGAAATCGTCGTATATTATTAGCTTACGATGATTTCGCGATGATTTTATTAGCTTCGCAACATTAGGCTTGTGCGAATAGTAAATTTTAGGTTCAAAGCGAATTCGAAGTGAATAGTGATTTTGGTCGAATAATTTCGAATTGAATTCGAATAGTATATATTATATATTATAAAGAAAAATGGTCATATTTGTCCTGACCTAACTAACTTGCACAATATTTAAAAAAAATTAAAACAAGGCCTGTGCAAATGCCATTTTTTTTGCTTCATAGGAAGTGGAAACAACTTTGAATAGTAGCAGTATTTGACTTTCGATAGAATGCAAGTGATAACCTGCAAAATATGTTACGTTTTAAAATTTACTATGCTTAAAACATATAAGCCGGTATAACAAGTTTTTAAACTTTAAAAACGAATCGATGTGAGGGTAATATCTTCGTTGAACCGTGAAGTGGGGCTTCGCGGCAGTGCGAATTTCCCCTGGATGCTTGTTTTCACGGCTTATCACCACTTTACTGCAGTGAAACCACCTTTACAAAAAGTTACATGCGAACAAATACACATTTGGAAAGGTACTTTCACGGCTTAGCAACCCTCCACTGCAGTGAAACCACCTTTACAGGGGGTTACATGCGAACAAATACGTATCTATTCGTCCGTTTCGAATACTTCGAAATTTTCAATTAGTTTAAATTCGAATCGAAGCGAATTCGAATACTGCAATATTCGTTCGAATATTCGAAGCATTCGAATATTCGCACAAGCCTACGCAACATTTGTCACTGCAGCCAACAGGTCCTTCATTGACGTGAAAGGCTTTATCGTACTTACATTTGAATGCCAGCTGTACTGAAGCTATCTTTTTGTACTGAGTGCCAATTGAACATCATTCATCTTGCTCTGCGAACACAGCATCTTGGGCCAAGTGCGCACAATACCTTTTCCTGGCCTCCTCCGGGGGTACTTTGTTTTCGTTTCTTTTGCATAGACTTCAAATCAATTTTCTTACTGTGGCAACATCTGTGCGTAGGCTTATAAGGAACATCAGATATGACACATATATTTATGTATTCACCGTGCTTCAACTGTACCAGCTACATCCATTTGCTTTAATCTAGGCTTCACTCTTCCTGCCTGTCGAAAAGAGTACTGACATAAAAATTTTACATCTCGCTTTTTCTGTCGAACTAAGTAGTTAACAACCCACTTATCAAGGTGGGAAGAGTCGTTCTCTCGAGCTTGCGGCATTTAATTAATTGGAGATGATTTTATATTGCCCAGTCACAGTTTCAATTTCAAAGAGTGCCTAGTGAGGTGGGACTGAAAATGGTTTTCATGTAAGCACGGCTGTCTACATGAGCACACAAAACTGTGTTCACATGAGCGCCACGTTAACTTTTTTCAACGAAGGCTCCCTGGGTGCTGCTATAATCCCCTCTGGGAGGTTGTAAATATGCGTGACCCCTTCAAAAGGCTCCGCCGAGGCAAGGACGTCAGCCTTTGTATTCCCGTGGAACTCCATAAAGGAGGTGCTCTCTCGTTCCGTTCAAAAGGTCTGCTAGGAGACAGCGCTCGCAAGGATCATGGCAACCAACACAAACTCATGATGCAGATGGCTGTTGGTTGTTTGCATTAAAATGAACTTTGTGTTGATGTCGTCAAGTGGGACGTTTCACATGCATTTGCACGGCACGCACTTTAAGATTGATTTTAAATATGTTCTAAGCTATATTAGCCGCTAATATTTTGCAGATTATGCATGTATGTCCATGCAAATTTATTAGAGAAGTTATCTCGCGTTCAAAGCATTTGTCTACTCCAATTAATGATGCACCTACCATTTCTCGTTTTTTGTCTGATTCTGTCTTTGTCAAGCCATTCATTTTGACAGCTCATTAGGTATTTTGCCGCGTATCCATAGTAATGTAAATTCATTTTCATTTCAGTGAAGTCTAAAGAAGAATGCATTTTTAAAGCTAACAGCTACCATTCTGTGGCTTTCATGGTGCGCAGTTGACCTGGAATTGAAATGTTCGTACTTGTGCACTGTGTTCCAACATTGAATCATTAAGAAATGATGTACATATTCCTGAAAAAGATGGTGTACAGAGCAACCCCCCCCCCCTCCACTGCTTCTCTTCTCCTGACCCTCAGTGTCACATCTGTGGAATTTCGTTAATTTTAATGTTCACAGGTTGTCAAGTATGCTATATTGCCTGCAATGTAGTGCTGCCATTAAAAAAAAAAAGGAGTCAGTGTTTTTTTCCAGATAATTGTGAACCATTATTCTGCCAAATTAGTGCTAAGAAATTCTTCACGAAGTAACTCACCAGGCTGAGCAACGCCAGTGCTTCTTTCGAACGTCCATTTAATCGGCTAAAAAATTGAACAGTTCTAAATACCTTTGTGCAGCCTGTACACCTGCATGCTGGGCAAGAACAGCAGCGTCAAGGAGGTGCTCAGTGCTCTTCAAAACAAGGTGAGCTTCCCAGCAGGACACTGGAGACTAGTGGGAAAACAGTAGTGGTCAAGAGGGTCGCATCTGCCAAGTGTCTCTATCCATCCTTTCAAGTGCAGCATCATGCTTGGCTTTCTCCTTATCAAAACGGAAAACAAAGCTTTGCCCACGATTGTCCATTTGCAGTCAAACCTGTGCTCCTGTGGCATTGTACTGGACGCACCGGACATTTGTTCAGAGTTTTGTGTACAGCTGAGACTCCAAGACCGATGTCATCTGTGCGTGTGTCCTGGAGGCCTACAGCAGGAAGCAATGAAACAGACACAGGCAGCTTCGCATTAAGTTGTACAGTTGGTAGTTCTTAAAATGGCGGCGGCAGCATCCTTCATGCGAGCATAGTGCCGTTGCTGAAATCAGCTGAACTTCGCTTGTGTTTCGTCCGCAGGTCAAGTCCTGTCGAGTTGCAGAGTTTCACCAAGGAAAAACAACTCGCTACGCCGTCGCGTGGACCTTTCTCAACGTCAACCTCCAAAAGGTGCGCGAACACATTCATCTTTATTATGTCATACGAATTCGTGCACAGTGTCACTACCACAACAACCCGTTTAGTAAAGCTTTTAGCGTGACAGACGCGCAATTGGATAAACGTGCACCGAAATGTTGGGGAACCTTTTATGTCAAATTATGTTTTACTTATTTGTAGAGCTGTGCGAATAGCAAAATTTTGGGTGCAAAGCGAATTCGAATTATAAAGTTTGAGTGCGAATCGAATCGAATATTTTTCGAATACTTCGAAGTGAAATTACAGAAAAATAAATGGTTGCAGAGGATCCCTAAGTACATTCTTATGAGATAGGAACATGGAAGTGCCTCTTTTGCTAAGGTTCTGGAGGGATGGTGTTCCCTAGTTATTTTATCAAGGATGAGGCAATGCAGAGACCGAATTGTATTTATTTACTTGATTTGGTGAAACCAATGTGGTGTCACAGCACTTAACACGTGAAAGGAAAAGACGCTACTTCCTCCACCTCTCCCTCTCTTCAACTTCTGTGGAGGCCCAACTGATTTGGCGGACAAGGGCGTACTCCCTTCGAATTTGGAGTTGCTAATCTGCTCTGTAGACGTCAATGTATAAAATATCTGAAATGTCGGGTGCTGAAAATCTTTGTCCGATTTTTTCGGACTTTCGGGTCCAAAACGGCATTAGTGAAAGCCCCCACCTCTGCCGCGTAGGTTCGAACCAGCGCTTTCGCGAGTCGATCCGTTTACGGCCGTAGCGGAGCCCTAAAGGCAGCTTTGCCGCAATACCAGAGTGATGCGGCGAAGCATATTAAAAATATGAAGGGGCCACTGTAACGGTGCAGTGCATCTCCATGTTGGAACCAGCGTGTACTTGAGTCAATACATTTGCGACCGTAGCGAAGTCTGAAAGACAGCTTCACCGCAATGTGAGAGTGTGATGGGGTGAAGCATATAAAAAAAATTTGAAGGGGCCACTGCCACTCGGACATTGACTGTAGTATTTGTCTTCGGGATGTTCGAATAGTTTGAATAGTAAAATTACGGTGCGAATCGAATCGAATAGCAAACACTATTCGAAAAGTATTCGAAAGTTCGAATATTCGCACACCTCTACTTATTTGTTGACATGGATGTGTCAATGTGAGTAAATTTATGGTACTGTAAGTAGCCAGGCAGGTTTATGAACGTGACAACAGTGGTATTCCAAGAAGTGTTATTACTAGGCTTGTGCGAATATTCGAATGCTTCGAATATTCGAACGAATATTACTGTATTCGAATTCGCTTCGTTTCGAATTTAAATTAGTGAAAATTTCGAAGTATTCGAAATGAACGAATAGGTGTATATTAGTCCGCATGTAACCCCCTGTAAAGGTGGTTTCACTGCAGTGGAGGGGTGCTAAGCCGTGAAAGCATCTATTCAGGTGTATATTAGCCCACTTGTAATCCCCTGTAAAGGTGGTTTCACTGCAGTGGAGCGGTGTTAAGCCGTGAAAACACCTATCCAGGGGAAATCCGCACTGCCGCGAAGCCCTATTTCAAGGTGAAATGAACATATTACCCTTCCATCGATTCATCATTTTTTTAAGTTTAAAAGCTTGTTATACCGGCTTATATGCTCTAAGTATAGTAAATTTTAAAACGTAACATATTTTACAGGTTATCACTAGCATTCCACTGAAAGTCAAATCCTGCTACTATTCAAACTTGTTTCCACTTCCTTTGAACTATAAAGAATGTCATTTGCACCGGCCTTTTTTCAATTTTTTTAAAAATATTCTGCAGGTTAGTTGGGTCATGACAAATATGCCCATTTTTCTTTATAATATGTCATATATGCTATTCGAATTCGATTCGAAATTATTCGACCAAAATCACTATTCGCTTCGAACATAAAATTCACTATTCGCACAAGCCTAGTTATTACTGTTTGCTAAGTTTGACAAATAAGGAAATGCAAGAGATTGTCATTTGCATAAATAGAACTACATAGAGTCAAACCTTGTTGTAATGAAGTCACATCTGACATAAAGAGTTAGTTCATCATATCTGATAGTATTCGTTAAAAATGTACGTCTTTCACAATGTAAGACAGCAGCAAGATAATTTTTAATAAACTTCCATTTTAGAGAATTTACTTATGTCTAGTAACTTGTTATAATCCCTATAAATCATATCAAGGTACAACTGTAGCATGCTACTAAATTTGCACATCTTTAGAAAGCAGTGCACATTTTGATGCACATTTTGTTGCAAAAATTCTCTCCTCCAAAATGCATCTCTTAGTGTACTTGTGTTTTAAAGGGACACTAAAGAGCAAAACGATTTTTCGCGTATTAGTAAAGTACAATTTCACAATCCCGAAAACACCACTCTTACCGCAACACGACGCTTGGTAAACGAGAAAACGCGCGAAAAGAAAATGCAGGTGGAGACCCCACCTCGAGATTCCCGCACCAAACACCGTGACGTCATAGATTTTGAAGGCGTCTACTGGGTCCTACGTAGCTTCTAATCTATAAAAATGAAGTACATTGTCATCTGTGGGTGCCATAGACCTAGCATACGAAGTTTCAGAAAATTTCATTGACCGAATGTCGCGAAAATACGAAAAATACATTTTGAAATTTTCGACGTCACGCGCGGAGATTTCGGCGCGAAATTTAAAAATGAAACTTAAACCTTGATTTACTCCGCTAATAATGAACTTATGATAGTGAAACATATGGCATTACAGTTCTCAGAGTGCAGTTTGTCAATCTAAACCAAGTCATTGTTTCTCTTTAGTGTCCCTTTAATTGAAAAATCAATTGCAGTAAGTCACCAACTCAGCGGTGACTGTTATGTGTGTGTTTGTGCTGCAGCTTCCGTACTCCAAGGTGCGACAGCAGAAGCAGCAGACCAAGATTGAGCTGGTACTGCCACACTCACAAGTACCGGTAACCCTGCGGGTTCACTACGTCTGGCGGGAACTGATCAGCGCCCTCAACTCCATTGAGGTAATTGCCTCGGCACAGTGTATACGTGCATGCTCTCTGTTCTCCAGGAGTGGTACTCTAGTGAAGTCCAGTCCCATTTTAATGAAATCAGGTCTCAAGCAAGAATACTTCTACTACATGATGCTGATATTAGTGATACTAAAGACTTCATATTTGCCATAAAACATCATTGACTCAGATTTCACAGGAGTGGGGAAAAAAAAATTCCAGAATTGACTCTATGTTGAATTACCAAGGGTGTTGAGACAACAGTAAACAAATACAGACTACATCAGCGCATCTTTATTTACCAAATGAAACTGCCAACCCTGTTCTTATTTTACACAAAAGAAGTGTGGAAGCTGCATTTTTTATCATTTGGCAATTTGAACTAGGCTTGTGCGAATATTTCGAATGCTTCGAATATTCGAACGAATATTACTGTATTCGAATTCGCTTCGATTCGAATTTAAATTATTGAAAGTTTCGAAGTATTCGAAATGAACGAATAGATGTATACTAGTCCGCATGTAACCCCCTGTAAAGGTGGTTTCACTGCAGTGATGGGGTGCTAAGCCGTGAAAGCACCTATCCAGGTGTATATTAGTCCGCATGTAACCCACTGTAAAGGGGGTTTCACTGCAGTGAAGGCGTGCGTAGCCGTGAAAACACTTATCCAGGGGAAATCCGCACTGCCGCGAAGCCCCACTTCAAGGTTAAATGAACATACCCTCACATCGATTCGTCATTTTTTTAAGTTTAAAAGCTTGTTATACCGGCTTATATGCTCTCAGTATAGTAAATTTTAAAACTTGACATAATTTACAGGTTATCACTTGCATTCTACCGAAAGTCAAGTCCTGCTACTATTCAAAGTTCTTTCCCCTTCCTTTGAACCATAAAGAATGGCATTTGCACAGACCTTGTTTCAATTTTTAAAAAATACTGTGCAGGTTAGTTGGGTCATGACAAATATTCCCATTTTTCTTTATAGCATGTGATATATACTATTTGAATTCGATTCGAAATTATTGGAACCAAAATCACTATTCGCTTCGAATTCGCGAACCTAAAATTCACTATTCGCACAAGCCTAGCAATTTCATTTGTAGCGCAGCCACAGCAATGGACCCATATTCATCGGAGGTATGTTTTTCACTGTACGCACATGCCAATGATTCTTTTTACTGGTCTGCTGGCCAGCAATAGATAGCCTGTCCATTGCGACGTATCTGGCGAGAAATTTGATGCAAGCATGGTGGCAGCCGTGGTATAATCACTGGACAGCATCCGCCATATGTGTGACACCTAGCACTCACTGTAATGAGTCAAAAACAAAGCTACCGTATGCTGCATCCAATGTGGATGAAACTGTGGTCACTATTGACGTGATCATAAAGAGCGTTTATGCAGTTCCGAAGGCTAGCTGCCAATGTGCACCGAGTAGAAATAAAACTACTGTTTGCCACAACTGCTGTGAATGAAACTTCAGTCACTAACAATGTGATTATGGGTAACTACCTTACAGTTCTGAATGCATGCAACCAACAAGCACGAAGCCAAAACAAAGGTGCCATTTGCCACAGCCTGCGGGGGTGCTTGCACTTCCTTGTAAAGTCGTTTTCACTCCACAGCGTCTGGGCGTCCTGTGGCGTAGTAGTTAGCATACTTTCTGTCGGCACAAGGGATGGGGCTGTTTCCATTGTGGCACTGTCCTGGCGGCGAGAGGTGCATTAGGAAAAGAGACGGGCACATTAGGATGAGCACTCGCTCTTCTGGGGTTTGGCACTGCTGGTGCGCAGTTGTCTCTCGTGGCAGGTTCATGGGAAAAATTTTGCGGCTCATTGCCTTAGATACCCGTGGTGTGTCGAACAACGGCGACACCACATTTGTGCTACGTTGTATGCGTTACATTGTTTGTTTAAGTTATTTCTAAGATTCGGCTGGCAGGCTTGCTGTTGTGTAAAAGGTGTAAATGTCCGCTTGTTCGTTACACTACGGTGCACTGCGTTCTTTGGTTCCATAAGCGCCTCCTTTTTCAGACCCCCATTAGCCACAGCGGATGAAACTGTGGTTAGCATCGATGTCATCATAGAAAAATCAACACAGTTCTCAAGTCACAAAAGCTTTGTGAGGAGGTTTAGTTTTTCTTGTGTGCATTGAAAGGACCTTCCTCCTCTAGCCCTGTGGGGCAGCAGGAGAGGAGGATTGGGCCGCCTTCCACGCTGGTGCCCATGTAGAGAGAGTGCACACATGACGAATAGGCTTCTACGTGTATACTTGGTTACTTACTGGTTGACAACTCTGTTCTCTGCAGAATTGTGCATTCCAAAGAAAAGTGCTGGCTAAGTGTCGTGACCAACAAATATGTGCCTTTAAGCACATCCTTCCTTTAAATAAAGCTGATAGCTTTCGAGGAACGTTAGGTTGTTAGATCGACACTTGTCATTGTTTTTTTGCACAATCTCTATTGCAATGGGATTTTTCATGGAGCAAGAAATAAACCAGGAGAGAGCGTTACAATTACACTGTCAGCCTTCGCGGGCTAGCTCTCCATGGATCCACTCCCTTCGTTATTTCGGTACAGTATTGGCCTAACACGTACGTGACCTCCGAGAATCGGCTGAGACCGTTTCTTTGACTTCACTGCTGTGGCTTTGCCTGCACTGCACACGCACTCTGACACACTTTCTTTGTTTTGTTTTTTGCTCCATTTGTCTTGCACTATGCTCACTCCTAACTTTTTCTTCTTTCGTGGCTTTGCCTGTTGCCCTAGTTGGATGCCATTGTCATGAGGCATTCGGACACAAAATATATGACTCCATTCACCACTGGTGCATGTTTGAGAGCACACAGAAATACACTCAAATCTCATTATAACAGTGTCACACCTGCCACGAAAATACTTCGTTATATCCGAAAATTCGTTATAAACATATATTCGGAGCACTGTATCTATGACAAGACTATTCTTCACTTACTTCGTTATAACCGATAATTCGTTATATCCATGTTCGTTATATCGAGGTTTGAGTGTACTTGCTGTTGGGCTGGTCGGTTCATACTTGTATTGATCAAAGAACTATGGTCACTTAGCGCAAAACAGCGAAAAAAAGGGGAGGGAAGAGGAGCCATGTGAGCGCTAACTTTCGACTGATTTATTGCAGCAGTGTACACAAGCTGTATAACAACTATGGTTCCTGCGCAAAGTGCGAAACAACATACCTTCACGCATCACATCACCGTCAACACACCGTCTAAAAAACGACTTTCTGCAAGGGTAGAGGTTCGAAAGTTAGCGCTCGAATTTCTCCTCTTCCCTCCCCTTTCTTTCGTCGTTTTGCACTAAGTGACTATAGTCTTTTGTCAATAGAAGTTTCTGAGAGGGCAGTTTGTAAAAGACGCATTCATTTGTCCTGGCAGGTTCCCTACGAGATCATCAACGAGGGTCCAGAACATGTGCCACCTGTGGGTCAAGGCCAAGGAGAACACGTGGACGCACCTGAGGCGCAGGCGCCGGGAGATGGAACGTAAGCGGCGCGTGCAGGAGGAGGCCAAGAAAGCCGCAGAAGCCAAAAAGCCCGAAGACGGGCCTCCGTGTGACCAGCAGGCACAGGAGACACCAAAGCAAGGTCTGCCGTGATGATGTCAGTAGTCTTGCGAGTTTATTCGAGTCATAATCGTAAAGGGGCCCTGCAACACTTTTCTGAGGTATAACGGAATAGTCTCACTATGAGTGCATGACGCTTCACGAGTCACATGCTGCAAAAATTTTCAGTATCCATCAAGTACATGTGGGAACTACAGAGATTTGTTGCACGCTAAAAGTGCTCTCTCTCTCTCTCCTTTTGTACCAACAAGCCTGCTGTAAGCTACGCAAGGAGGGGATGACATGGGGGGCAAGAAGATGCATCCCTTCATCAGCGCACATCATGACCTCGAGCAGTTTCTTGTCCCTTTTTTTCTTCGAACGCGCAGCCGGCGCAGCTTACTTCGAGCGCGATCATGAGCACACGCAGGCACGTGGCAGAATTTCGCGGTGTCCATGGTAACTATGCAGCCTGCGATGCTTAAATCACCCAATGGCCGTGGATTTGGGCATATGGCGCAGTAATTTGGGTATATGGTGTCACTTGTGGAAAGAAGAGAGAGCGATTTTTAGCTGACGTTGAGAATCTGTAAATTCCAGGCTGCAAGGCTGAGCTATAATGTTTCGCTCGCATGTTCTCGGGAGCCTCAACTACCAATCGGCAGAATTTTCTAGACCATGCTCAAAAGGTGTTACAAGGGACCCTTTAAGAGAAGCTGTATGGCATTGAGTGTTCCACACTCTTCATCATAGCTACAAGCGGTGCTGGCTAGCACTCCCATGTTTTACATGCACAGGAATGCCTGATAAAGTGGACGGCAGGATTACTGACACTACCTAGCTCAATTGGTAGAGCATCGGATGTATTATCCATAGGCTGTAGGTTTGTTTTCTCCTGAAAGCAGGTTATCTTTCGTCCACTTTAATTTACTTACATCTATATCATAATTACTACACTACAGTTGTGGAAGACTACAAATAATGTCCCCTATACCATCCTTGGCTTCATTGTCTGTTGGTTTTATTAAGTTGTGCATAACAAAGAAAGCGAGCCCTTGATCCATTCCCCTTCGTTCATTCAGTGACAGTCAAGCTAGTTAAGCAAGTCGGCATGACTGCATCTTCACTTACAGTACATATGAAACAGACCGAAGGTTGAGGTCGTATTGTGTCATCCTTCCTCAGTTTTTAATTAGTTTCCTTTGTATACAAGGAAGCTTGTGTACATTTCAGGAACATTGTTATGTGTGACTTGCCCAGAGAGAAAAGCTTTGTCTTGTAAGTGTGCAATTAAATCTTGGTAATTGGGAAATCTCATCGTTCTAATTGAGAGACAATTCAAACTGCTCCGTTCATCCCAGCAGAGTTGCACGTTGAACAAGGAAGAACTCTGAGGCATTCTAACTCTGACAACTGCACAACGGCTATTTCAAACGAAATTTCTCACTCCCGTCGAGTGCCTTCAGACAAACACTAACCAATTGCCAAAGTCCGATGCACTGCCAGTCTCTCCAGCGATGCACACCACAGAGGTCAAGCGCTTTAGATTTAATGATTTTCAACGCATATGTACCACCTCTCCATAGAGCTGGGGTAAATTGGCAGTTACTGAGTTGACTGATACCAGTAGAGAAAGTGATATGTATGTGCTAGCACCAGGGCTGGGTAGTATCGTGATACTCGTGTATCGCGATAGTATCTCAGAGATACTTTTGAGTATCTGTATTTCTGTATCGAGATACACTTGAAAAAGGTATTTGTATCTTAGTAGTGAAATACTTTTACGATGTATCGATCATATCGCTATACTCTGCAGAACACGATTATCTCATTGCTTTTTTTTAGTCGGAAATAATCCAATGTGTTTCTATGGAGTAAACATTTTTCGTCTTTCCACAAAAGTATCGGTGAAATATCCCATCATGTCAAAGGCAAATGTATCTCAGTATCTCTATTTTAGGCTTTTACCACGTGTATTTTGATGTCTGTATTCCGGAATACCTTTATAAGTATCTCTGCCCAGGCCTGGCTAACGCCTCCTCCTGAACACCAAAAAATAGGAAAGCACAGTCCCCTCACCGACCCATTCATGATCAATTCCCACAGTGTGTGTGGGATCTGCCAATTTCTTCTCTCACTTGCAGTTTACAGTGACATTCCCAATCGAAAAAAAGAAGTAGTTCAAGTACTACACATTAACCCCTTAACCATTTTGTTTTTTTAGAGTTTTTCTATCTAAAAACTTTATTTTTTTTTTCAATTTGATATTGCATATTTTGTTTCGGAAAAGCACGTTTTGATGACGAAAAAAATTTAAGCTCATATTAAGTCAAATTAGCATAGCGAAGTTTATTGTCCCACGGCCTGTTAGAGTCTTTCACGAATCTCGAAATAATGTCATCGTCGAGAAACTCTCTTGAATATAACACGTCAAGTCCTCAAAGTAAACTTCAATAGTATCTCAATAATGAGCGCCTGAAGAGCTGTACGAAAGGCTTCTTTTTCTCAACGATGCACAAGCAACGCACGCGTCGCTTTCCCTGGACAACATTTGCTAAACGTAAGTCATGAAAAAAAATGTGAAATGGCGATTAAAATAAAAGAAATTGCCAAGCAAGTGCTGCCATCTGTGAAGCGACACACGAACTAGCCTGGAAACGAGTGAGTCTCGTTCAGAATGCTCATGGGGAGAGAGTATCTCAAGCGGACGAGCCACACTCGTCCAAAACGGTTTAGAGGTTGAAACTAATCAATGGGAGAATGCAGGCAGTGAAACTTTTGAACCTTCCTCACAATCGTCAAGAGATGGTGTTTATGTCCGGCTCTCGCTTTCAAATCAGCCTTTCAGATTGGTGGCTATCACTCGGAGGGAATTGTCGCTGGGATAAGAGCTTGTGCAGCGCCACCTAGGCCAGGGAGATGTGTTCTACAAGAATGAAGTCCAATGCGTAGCCAGCATTTTGTGCCATCTTACAGTACGCTGCAATAACCTTTTACTATAAATGATTGAGCACTAGTGACACAATGTTAAGGATGTGCTACATCGTCGGGCTAGTGCTAGAACGTCTCAGTGGAGTCGCATTTCATGTCCTTTGGTTACTTTAATATCTCAATTACTAAAAAGCTGTTGTTGAAAAAGTTGTTGTTGCCTTCAATTCCCTTTAATCTGCTTCCATTGGAATTAAATGACTACCACGCGAAATAGTACGCTTTTACACTTTTGTCGTGTTTGTCCTGAGAAACAAAAGCTTCAACATGATTTAAGTGCGGCTCTTTACAACGCCCTCTATGGAGCTGTCCTTGCATCACTTTTTTTTTTTTTTCATATTTTCAGAGGACGCTATCTCAGAGGCATCCGACAAGAAAGAAACACCCGATGCTCAATCCACGGAGGAGCCACAAAAGGTGGATAAACAAGAGCCAACCGAATCTTTAAGCGAACCAATCGAGGAAAAGGATCCGGCATTAGAGCTGCCCGAGCAGTCGGCCGCCCTGTCTCAGACTTCCACTAACGGGCCCTCGTCGGAAGCCAAGCCAAGCGAATCCGCCGTCGCGCCTGCCGAGGCACAGGAGGCGGCATCAGAGTCTCCCGCTGTTTCGTCGGAAGCCAGGGATCCTTCTTCAGCTGCCACATCCTCAAATCATGTGCCGGCACAGTCAGATCCTGAACCGTTGCCCGAGCAGTTGCCGAGTTGGTTGTCCCCGGAAGAGGCCATGGAAGGAGACGTTGGCATCGATAGTGATGGCTGTGAAGGGGGTAGCGTGAAGAGGAAACAGGAAGACGAGAGTGCCGCGGATGAGCCGCCGAGCAAGGTTCAACGCCAGGATCCTGATGACAAATCATTAGAGGAAAGTGCAGTAAGTGCGCATACCCATAGATTCTACCGTATTTACACGATTGTAGGTCGACCCATTTTTTGCTAAATTCGAAATCTGAAGTTGGGGGGGTCGACTTACAATCGAAACTGAAACTAGAGTTTTTTTTTTTTTTTTTTTTTGAGCGATTTTAGGGGGGTCGACCTACATTCGAGTCGACTTACAATCGTGTAAATACGGTAGGTTTCCTAAGTTCTGCTGTGCTGGCACGATGGAGTTGTACAAAATTTCAAAAAAGGCTAGAGCCTGCAGCCAACAGTGTCCACCTTCTCATGCTGTCACTAACAATTTACATTACACTCGGTATCAGGGCAGTAGCAGATTTTCCGTTTCTTCTTTAATAACGTGAAGTGTACCTTCCTTTTTGTTGCAAAGGAGAAAGCCGACTCCTAATAATACTACAAAATCAGCTAGTAGGTAATACATGATTTGGTAGTAAACAGCGCTCTATACTGCTTCAGAAAAAAAGACACTGTTCTGTGTATTCCTCTCGTGAATATGTTTAGCCGTACTTGGTTTTGGGAAACCAAAAAAAAAAAAAAACGAAAACAGCATTGAAGTGACTTTGGAATCCTCTAAAGCAGAGCAGAGATTAATGAATCCCGATCCCACGTGAAGTCTAGCCAACCACAAATGAATTTTCATGGGGCTGTAGTGACCACCCGACCCTTAATAAAGCATTCATCACAGTTGGGCATGGATGGCCACTGCGAGATTATTGTTATGGTGCAGGTAAAGGGACATAAAACTGAAACGTAATCTGATCTGTATTAGTAAATTATGCTTCTAAAGCATTAGCAAAAAAAAAAAGCAACTCTTACCACGAGTCTGCGTCGTGCAGCAGCAAAGGCATCAAAGCAAGCTAAGTGGTGACACCGCTTTGAACTTCGCGCGCCAACTTACTGCAGCATTGTGTATATTGACTTCAACACTGGCTTGGTTAAATTTTTTTATCAGCCCTGATAGCGTTGCATACCAAAAGAGCTGATGACTTGGCAAGTTTTCATAGCTTCTGTTTAATATGACGTGAAGAAGTCCGAAATTCGTTACATCACACTGACATACTAGCATGTCAGTTTCAGTGCAAGACTCATTGGCTGTCCAGCCTTCATTTTCTGTTTAGTAGACTACCTCTTACCATGAAATCAACCAAAGTATAGTTTTTAAACAATACTTTAACCCCTTAAGTGCCGATTAAATCACAACAAAAATTGTTCGAGAATTGCCAATTTTTCTTTTACGACGTGAAATGCTTCATTAACATGTTGAAAACAGAAAAATGCTTGCGGAAAATATTTTGTGGCAGATAATAATGCTTGATTCGTCATTTTTCGCACTGCCATGTAATACCCCATACCTGGGGCATTTAAGGTGTATTCTGAAGTAAATTTCGAGCATGGCAAAAATAATCAAACACAACACCAACATCCTCATCACTTGCGCGAGAATGCCGCACGGATGTGGCCATGCTCATTTACCACGCGGGGCAAACGCGAGACACGCATTTCGCCGTTTAGTGTGCCAACTATCATTCAGTAAAAGCAGAAATCACGGAACCCCTGCTGCTATCTGTGTTTTAAATAGGAAAGTAACGTATTTTACAGGTTATCACTTGCATTCTGCCAAAAGTCAAATCCTGCTACTGCTATTCAAAGTTGCTTGCACTTCCCTTTAAACCAAAAAGAATGATATTTGCACATGCCTTGTTTCACTTTAAAAAATATTGAGCAGGTTAGTTGGGCATGAGAAATATGCACTTTTATTTTTATAGTATGTGATATATACTATTCGAATTCACTTCGAAATTATTCGACCAAATCACTGTTCGCTTCGAATTCACTTCAAATTCACTTCGAACCTAAAATTTACTATGTGCACATGCCACACATTTCTTTACACTCGCGGACGTCGGGTTTTTGTGGTCACACCGACGACACTTGTGAGGCGATACAAGCTTCGCTTGAAAAGTCATTGTTTTACCATGCCCAGCTTGGCTTTCTCTTGTAGCATTACAACAGCCGTGCGGCTTTGCAGGATGACATGGCAGCCGACGAAGGCGTCGGAGGGGCCAATCCCGAACTGGACAGCACGCCGTTGATTCTGAGCACAGACATAAGGGTTCGACGCATCTACGCCGACATCGTCATCCACATGACCATCCGAAGTGGCCAATCAGACGTTGCGCACCAGTTGCTGCAGTACATCAAGAACTGCCTTTGGGGAGTGTAACCCTGCCGACTTGTTTGACGTTGAATCCCCCCAATGGCTGCATTTGTCTTTTTTTTTTCTTCATGATTTGCACTTTTTGGGACTGTCATTACGTGTGTCACTTCATTTGTGTTGTGTGAATGTGCTGGTGTGAAGAACTGCTGTGAGAGAGGGGTGCGTAGTGCGGTGTGAATGTCTCATTCGGTTGTGGTGCACATTGAGCAAAATGAAATGAGAAAAAAATGAATTGGCACCTTCTTAAGCATCCTTTTATCCTCCGATGGATTAAAATCTCGTACAACCTATAAAGAATGCTTCTTTTTGTCTTGCATCATTATTTGTTTTCATTTTTTTTTTCTTGCTGGGAATTAAATTAGTCCCTAGTCATTGCAAAAGGCTGCTTTTTTGTTTTGAACAGTTGCACTTCTTGGGGCGTCTTTCTGTCTCAGTCATGCAAAAATAATCGTCATGTGGTTCGCTATCAGGAATTCTATGTCAGGCTAATATCATCTGCGCCATTCGCAACTGGTAAGTATACAGTTGAACCCCTTTATAAGAGACATGCGCCGGGGAGGAATTTTCGTCTTTTATACGACGTGTCTCTTATAAGCAAGGTACCACGTTCGCATTTTCTTATCAACCCCTTTTTCTATGTAGGCCCACTGGTGTCTCTTATACCAATTTGTCTCTTACATAAGTGTCTCTTATAGAGGGGTTCGGACTGTAGATGCTTTTGCATAAGACATATGGGTGCGGCCACCTTGGGCTGCTAAACGAACGTTTTCTTAGTTTTGTATATCATGACATCAATTGATATGGTTAGGACACGTTGAATGGACCAACCCAACTGTTTTCATGCATGTACATTCACCGTAGCACAGTTCGTTTAGTTGTTCAAGATACAAAACTGCAGATTAACAGCCCAATATGGCTACACCGAAACTCATCCGTAAAACAGTACACCCCTTCAGTTTATGCACTCCTTTCTAGGTAAGAAGCAGTTTAAGATTTCGTTGTGCTTCAGAGCTAACAAGACGGAAAGGCAAAAAATTGCCAGGAAATGGGAAAAACGAGCCAAAAAAGGGCACTTCAGCTTCGCCTTCTAAGAGTAGAACGCATTAGTGTAATCAGGCCCCATTTGCATTGCCTTTTCAATCACTAGCCTGGCTTCTGTGTTCAATGGACACATAAACCATGCCGCAAGGAAAACAACATCTGTGCGACTTACATTGGCTGTTAAAAACTATCCTGGAATGCCTACTGCAAATACAGTTATGAAATGCCCGCTATGCATTCTTCATTTCGCGAATTAGCGAAGTACCTGCTACGCATCCGTAAGGTAACACGCGCACCTACTCCGCTGCTCACTTTGTTGATGTTTTTGCTGATGATGATTATTGAATGTCAGAGCTCTTCGTAATGGGTGGCTTCTTTAAATCACCCACTCGTTCTGCAGTTCACATGTTTTGACACCTGGCGTTATTCTATGCTTCTGCCACGCAACATTACATCCGTTCAGCAGACTCCTCGCACTACACGACGTTCGTATAGGTTTTTTTTTTGTTGTTGTTGTTGTTGTTATGGGAAGAGTTTCAAGCACTGGCATGGCTCTGTGATAGAGCACTTGCTTGCTACACAAAAGGCCTGATTTCCATTCTGACTTGAACCAAGGATCTTAATTTACTTTATTTGTATTTGCCTGGAGTTAAAGTAGCCACGCGTGTGTGAAAAGAACTATGTTTTTTTTTTTTGTTAAAGACTAAATGCAAAAAACCCTTTTGGCAAAAATGTGAATAAGGACAGTCTTTCAAAATTAGAATTGCCGAGACTCAAGCATAAATGCTTGCTTACTTTAGCGATCATTTTGAGCAATATGACAGTTTCTCATGCTGTTGCCAAGATGACACTCTCAACGCATCTTGCGCAGCATTGCTTAAAAGAAATACAGCTAACAGCCTTGTGGCGACAAAATAAGTATGGCATGAGTGTGCTCAAAATCACAGTGGCGGGGTTTGAAGCATAAATTATATTCATTTTTGCAATCATTTTTTTGGTGATGCCGAAGTGCGAACAGTCTATATTCATGAGTCACAGTTCATACCTGATGTCAAGAAATGACATAAGTAGTTAGTCCGATATTTGATTTTTAATGTCAGTGAGAGCAGAGCACCCAGGAATGTGGATGGCTTTCCATTTTTCTGTTCACACACAATTACACTTAAAACTCATGTTCAGCAATACAGGTGGTCTGAAAATTGAGGCCCCATGAAAATGCCTACAACTTATGCTTCAAACCCCACAACTGTGATGTTGAGCACACTCGTGCCTTACTCATTTTTGTGTACTGTAATGGATGGATGAAAGAACTTTATGAAGGTCCAATAGGTTGCGCTAGTTTCCTAGCCCGAAGCGTGCCACTCCCACGTTGTGAACGAAATACCTAACCTTTCGGCTACTTTGCGAGCCCATTGGACTGCCCATAACTGTCTCTCTAATATGCCAAATTAAATTTTGTAAGCAGGAAACACGCATTGGCCGACATGTTTTGACACCACATACTCGAACGGCAGCGACTGTGACATCATAATCTGGTAAAAATCAAGGAAACAAGAAAGTAGTCAAGTAGCCAAGGCATTTTTTTTTTCTTCTGCCAGCGGCCCATGCAAGTAGATTGTGATTTTGGTGGTGCTCAGTATTGCACTGTCGTACTGTGCTGGCGTTGAAATGTACTCAAGCAATTGAGATTAATGTAATACTCGCTAGTTGACAATAGTTCCATGCGATTTACTTACGTGGTTTAGAAGTTAGATCCTCCACAATTAGCAGCTCAATGCCTGCATTCTGCTCAGTCAGTCAAAATTTTGCTCGCTCGTTAGGCCACAAGCACTTGGTTGCAATGAAGGCAAGCAACTTTTGTGAGATAACATAAACCTGTTCATAAACATGCAGCTTTCACTGTGAAACTTGTGCAGGTTTGCTGGCAAACCATTATATTGTACTGTACCAGATGTACTGGCCTCTCGCTCTTAACATGATCAAGGCCTTAATTCTTGCTAATTGGCTGTTGATGAATTACATGACTTGCCAATCAGAAACAACTATACAAGGTTATACAAAGTAAAATCTGGCATGTGCATTGCAGTATGTGACATGTTTCTAGGCAGCACATTAACCTTTCAAAGCCTGTATTAAGTGTGGAGCACTTTAGGGGCTCGGGCTGTCATATGCTATTGTCGTCTCATGTAGCTCTTGGCGTAACGCTGGCAAAACCACTGTCGTGTGCTGACGCAGCAAGGACACCACGTATAGCAGAGCCATCAGAGTACCACAGCCATGGGGGGCAGGAAAGTGAAGTGAGGCTGAGAAGGAGGGAAAGCAAGATGGGAAAGGGCAGGGAGGGAGAGGAGGAAGAGAACATGCTGTCATCTTATGTCACTGCTTGGCGTCATGCACGCAAAACAATGTACAGCATAGCCATGTATAAGAAGGGGCGGGAAAGAGAAGTGAAGGGTGAGGAGCATGGAAAGGAGGAAAAGAGAGGGTAAAGCATAGCACAGCCATGCATAGCGTTAGACAGGCAAAACCATGTAAAGCATAGCCATGAATAGGAAAGAGGGTGGGAAAGGAAGTGAGACGGTGAAGCATAGCATAGTCATGTATGGCGTCACATAGGGAAAGTTATTTATAGCATAGCCATGCATAGCAAGGGGGGGTGGGAAAGGGAAGTGAGAGTGAGGATGAAAAGAAGGGAGAGGGCAGAGCATAGAGTAGCCAAGTATGGCATCATGCAGGCAAAACCATGCATAGCATAGCTGTGTACAGCAAGGGGGTGGGAAAGAGAACTGAGGGTGAAGAGGCGAGAGGGTAAAGCATAGCATAGTCATGTATGGCATCACACAGGCAAAGCCATGTATAGCGAGGAGGTGGTAAAGGAAGTGAGGGTGAGGAGGATGGAAAGAAGAAATGAAGAAAGTAACTGAAGTAAGACTGAAAGACGAAGCTAGTTGGTACATATACATCTTAAGAACCTTCGAGTGTGGGTTACGTGGTCTGGGTATATATGTTTGTTCTTGCCTAATAAAGCTTTCCGGTGATAGTAGCGCTGGTGTTCCCTCCTTCTTTGTCCCTGTCTTAGTTCGCGCTCCAAAGTCCTTAAGAAGAAAGTAAAACATAGCATAGTCATGTATGGCATTAGGCAAGCAGAACCAAGTATAGCATAGCCATTTATAGCAGGAGTATGGGATAAGTGAGAGTGAGGAGGAGGGAAGAGGGTAAAGCATAGCATAGTGATATATGGCGTTAGGCAGGCAGACCTATAGCGCAGCTATGTATAGCAAGGTAGTGGGAAATGGAAGTGAGGACGAGGAGAAAGGAAAGGAGGAACAGAGTATGCTGTCATGTTATCCCGTTATCTCATGTCATCGCTTGGCATCGCACAGACAAATACCACGTACAGCATAGCCAATTATAGGAATGGAGTAAAGAAGGTAAGTGCGGGTGAGGAGGGGAGAGGGTGCAGCATTGCATAGCCGTTCATAGTATAGTATAGCAATTGGACGGAAAAGTGAAATGAGGGTGAGGAGTGCTGTGAGAGAGAGGAGGAGGGGAGAGGGCACAAATGCATCAGAAATAAAGGTTTTTTTTCCCGCCATGGAGGCCCAGCAGGCTCAAATGCCCGCACTTGCCCGTGAATGCTAACGTCGCTGAAGGAACGCAGATCCTTCAGCAATGCTCACAGGCTGCATTCGTCCTGGCTACTTCTACTCTGGTGTCTCGTCCCAAGCGCAGTTTGAGTTCATATAATAATGTCTTACCAACCAGTCCCTCAACACACGCTCCTTGAGTTCGTCGCTAAAGGACAGGTGAATCACTGCTCCGCACTTTCTACAGCTTTTTTGTTGAGTGCAACTGCAGAATTTTTTTTTTTTTTGGCCAAAGAAAAAAAAATTTGAATTGCCGTTAGATGTGCTGGTATGCGAGCTACGAACATCCAAATTTAGGTACTTGTGCACGATTTTACCATGCCGGTCAAGATTTGTAAACTACATTTTAAAAAAACAGAGTTGAACTGATCTTTTGTTTCATGGTTATCTACAAAACATTCGATACTGCAAAGATGGCAGTTTTAATTTACATACCGGAATAGATACATACGTGCTTTTACATTGTATATGAACCACTGGTTTGTGCAAGGCTTCAAACGCATGCTTCACATTACATATGTGAAGCATGCACATCCTTTTGTCAGTCAGGGCAATTGCTCCACGCAGCGATGATTGTAAAAGGCAGCATGTGCACGCTACATTTGTGGTAGTTCCGAAGTATGAGCGAGCCAGCACAGCTGGTCGCTTTGTGTGTGCAGTTTCTGTATCCCTAATGCTGCTGCTCGCACTCCCAAGAAAGCGTGAGGCAATGCTATCTGTTTGTTCATTTCTCTTTGCACATGCGTTGTGAAAGCAGGTGCTCGCAGTCAATGCTTGCAGTCAATGGGTGAAATGAGTTCGTGCTTCCTAATGCACTGATTATGCTATTTTCAGTGATTTAAGCAGCATGCGAATGTGTATAGGGCCAATGACACCATCTGTCTCGATGTCATTGTTTACCATCGTTTGTTCCCACGTTGCACACTGAGTGGTTTGAGTTTTTGTTATTCTGCAAGTCTGTCTCACATGCTAGAACTGGCAAAATGAAATGCTTGTACCCTCTCTGCTTTAGCGACAGTGGTAAGCTGCCAGTCACAAGTTGAGAATGTCTACCACATAATCTTAGCTTAGACATTAGATTCGACAGATTGATTTTTTAGTAGCATTATATCCAGACTCCAAATTTTAAAGGTACTTAGAGGTTAATAAAAACCAGTATCCTAAATGTCCATCAGAAGCAGGAGGGGATGAAATGAACTAGTATTTTTATCACATCATGCTGGCCACCAGTTCAATGGCGCGAACACTAATGCCAGCCAAAGTTGGAAAGCGAGAGAAATTGCGATCGCTTATGCACAAGACAGATGGCATGCTTCAGGCCACAGGGCATTAAAGGGACACTAAAGAGCGAAAACGATTTTTTGCGTATTAGTAAAGTACAATTTCATAATCCTGAAAACACCACTCTTACCGCGACACGACACTTGGTAAGCGAGAAAATGCGCAGAAAGAAAATGTGGGTGGAGACGCCACCTTGAGATTCCCGCACCAAACCCCGTGACGTCATAGATTTTGAAGGCGTCTACTGGGTCCTGCGTAGCTTCCAATCGATAAAAATGAAGTACATTGTCATCTGTGGGTGCCATAGACCTAGCATACGAAGTTTCAGAAAATTTCATCGAGCCAATGTCGCGAAAATACGACAAATACATTTTGAAATTTTTGACGTCACGCGCGGAGATTTCGGCGCGAAATTTAAAAATGAAACTTCAACCTTGATTTTCTCCACTAATAATGAACTTGTGATAGTGAAACATGTGGCATTAGAATTCTCACACTGCAGTTTGTCAATCTAAACCAAGTCACTTTCTCTTTAGTGTCCCTTTAATAGAGCAAAGATCATCAACGAACCAATGATTCCTAACAGAAAAGTAATGGAGTCTCGAGTGTACGCTCAAAATCATGTGCCAACAACCTCACAAGTGTGAGGCTTAAGAACATCAAATAGGCGTGCACGTTTGCCATTTCTTAGAGTTTGCTTTCATGTCCAAAAAAATTAGCACAGCTTGCACCAAGTCGTGCAGGGCTGAGTCGCAGCAGAGCTGGAGGGCACGTAGCTTGTCATGACTTGGCTAGGCTTTTACCCTCACCTGTCCCTTTCACACCCCTGTAATACATATGGATACACTTGCTCGATTTTATATTTTTTTTTTTGTTCCCAATATTTCTACTCTATGCCTATAGGCAAACCTCGACCATAACTCTGCTTAAAACTCCTACAGCGTATATGTGCCACAGAAATTGGGCAAATCTCAATACTCGGCACACCGGCCCACTAAAAATTAACAAGGGAACACGAAAGTGGCAAACACTGCTTATGGGCTGCACAATGCAGCTTCTCTTGTCAACCATGTGTACAGAGTGCTTGGGTGGCGACTGAGTGTGTGCCAGTTCATGATGATAATTTTCTATCTAAGACACATGGCAGATCTCGACCCAAACAGCTCGGCTGTAAAAGGTGTGGCAAGCTTTTTTCGGTGAAGCACATCTGTGAAAGCAGCCAGACACCTGGCCGAGGGTCTGGTCTAGAGAGAGAACACAGCAGCGGCATCGGTGCGTCTTAATTTGTTTTGTTTTTTTTTTATTCGGCTTTCCTACATCCAGCGGTACAGCAGCGGCATTCAATGGTAGGAGACGGGGCAGGCGGTGCAACATAGAAGCCAATGAACGACACCCGCCGCCACGCTTTGTCCAAGAAAAGAAGAGGGGCGAATTGCACGTAATACGAAGAAGGGCATCACAAAACCTCACACAACAGGGGTGGCGACGTGAGGAAACCAGAAAAAAGAACACTAGGTCAACATAGCCACATGTACACATATAAGTACTGTACAAGAAAAGAGTGAAGCAATAAAAAAAAAAACCTCTTAATGGCAAAACAAAAGGCACCATGAGAAAGGATTCTAAAATATATATATAACAAAGGTGTCCAATGGCTCCCAAACAAGCCAACAATAGCAGAGCAGCACTTTCTATGTATACTGGGCATTGTATAACTGTCTGTAATTGCCCAAACGATGATCGTGACTTTTTAATTTTCAGACGCAAAGCTTAGCTGGCAGCAGCCAGTTCAGTTCTAATGAGAGAACAAGGCAAGAGCCATACTGTTCTAAACTGTAACACGACCAGATCTTGGAGGGCAACAGCGTCCCCTAAACACAGATGAACAAACTGCCGAGGCCTTACAAACAGTTATACAAGTAACCCGCATGCCTTCGCTCACGAACATCCCTATAAATATATATCTGTAGGCGTATGTAGTATACACATAGGACTCAGCAGCACACGCACGCACACACTCCTACTAGGTCACTAAAGTGAAGGGTTGAACAGTGGCCCATGCTGCGGCCGTATCAGCCGGTTCGCCGCGGCCAGCAATCGTAAGCAATAAAAGCAGTTCAGAAACCCCTCAAGTCTGAAGATGACTGGTTCTAAATATAGAGGGTCCCAAGAAGACAGTGCCACTATGGAAATGAAAAAATACGGTGTGTCAAAAGTTAAAACTTTGCAAGTCACTTGACGAAAGCGCCCAGTGCAAATGCGAGTTTACATTAAGACTATGCATTTCACAGCAAATGTCATTAGACAAGCGGATGACATTGACTTTTGCCCAACCTACAAAGTCACTTTCGTTTTTTTTTTTTTTTTCTAGTGCCGTACTTAATGGCAGCCGGATTCAAAAGCGCCACTTTGTATGCACTAAAAGCAACATCGCCAGGCTTGCCACAACGTGCAAAGACATGTTTCGAGAGAGGATCCCGCACGCAAAAGCTGCAGCGAACGCAACCTCCAGTCAATGTTGCCAATGCTTTGAAAAGCCGCATTAATGCATAGATCTGCCCATCTGAACTAATCCTTGAAGTTGTGTGCATAACAGTGCACGCAGAGTTAAATTCTCAAAGCATCTCCTGAGAAAGCCATCAATATGTTTCCACCGTCTGATCGGCAGCGCGGGCTGACACATAACTTCCACTCCTGCCGCACCGTTACTACAAACCCTTTTTTGCCCTAGCAAGCACACAAAATCGCCAGTGGCTTCAAACATTAGATTAAGAACATCTTTTTTTAAACATTGCATGCATTAGAACAACTGCAAGCACATCTGAAGAATGAAAAACAGCCATTAAAGGCAAATGAACGGTGCTCAATTGTCAATACAACGCAGCTTCAGAAAACACGATAAGCATTCCTCACACTCCCATTACAAACGAACACGCCGTTAAGATGGCACCACAAAAAAGGATAAGACGCAGTAGAAACCACCGGCTTGACTTTACCTCAACTTTACACTGCAGTAATAACCGGCTAGACCTGCTATCTTTTAGAAAAGCCCTCGCAGTCTAACAATTGAAAAAGAATAAAATGCACATTCGTAAAGTGTTCGCATAAACGCAGTTTTCTTTGAGGACAGGCTGCAGGGAGGAGAAACGCAAGATGCTGGGAGCACGCACACGTACTGTGCAGCACATCGTTTATTACATCCCCTCTCTGCTGGGGCTCAAAGAAAACAAAAGGAACACATGTATTTACAATTCCTTGAGAATTTCGAACTTAAAAAAATGCAAGACCCTTCCCCCAACCCCGATAGGTTCATCTGAGAGCAAGAGATGCATTTTTTTTTTTTATAGCCGAGCTGAAAAAAGAAAAACTAAACAAGAACAAATTGAACTGTGGATTCAGTTGTGGTCACTGTAGAACCTAGAGGCATTTAAAAAGAAATGACACAGTACTGAAACAAACAAAAATAAAATGGAAGCCAGAAACAACGCCTACCCTCTGCATGCCGCAGAAGAAAACCCGTTCCGCAAGAAGGTCACCTAGCAAAAAAAGTCTTCATAGAAATGAAATCGGTAGTCAGAAATAACGTGTAGCAATGCATCTGTACTGCCTCATTCCACGCAAGTTCATTAAAAAGAAAAAAAAACCGAATCAGACAGGTAGCATGTCACTGAATAGTGTTCATCTTTTTTTTTTTTTTTTAGCTTCCCTTTCTAATTTGCTATGAGTGCAACAGCCTCATTTCACGGGGCTTTCTTCACCGCTCAGTACTGCTTTTTTTTTTTTCAATCAAGCTCTTTTAACAAACTTCACCAGGCAACACCGTGCAAGATGTCTGGCTTTTTGTGCTGCCGCACAGCCAGGCGCACCAGATGTTTTTCAGACCTGCCTGTCGCATGTGCAATGATACGAACTACTTCATGGCAGCTTTAAGAGATTTTTCATACGGGACATGCACAGAGCTTCATCGAGCATTCTGGAAGTTCTCCGCAGAGGTGGCACGCGCAAAAGAGTGCCGAATCAACGGCCACAAGCGTAATCTCACTGCTCAGTCTACAGTACTACGGGCAGCCGGTGACGATCGCACAACCAAACGAAACAAACACTCGGTCTCTCCACCAGGGGTTAGACTCGTTTCTCTGGCAAACGAAACCCTGACAGAGCGCAGCAACGTTTTGAAATCCTGCAAACTGTACACTGCAGTTTCACCGTAGTGGTGCCACCTTCTAAACCCTTATGCCACTATCCACCCTTTCGGTCGCCACAGATGCCACAACACGCACGAAACCGTCTGGGTCGTCCTCGCCGCAGCGAGAGTTCCCAGGATGCCTAAAACTTAGAACAAAAACGGACAACAGCACAGGTGCTCTCAGGTTGGCAAAATAGTTAAAAAAAAAGAAGTTCTGGACAGACACCACCCTCTGCACCGAACACGGCGTCCACTTGAAACGTAGGCAAGAATCCTGCGTTCCCGAGCCACTTGGTGCATCGGACAGTGGCTTGTATGTAAACAACGCAGCGTTGCGACAGCAGCAGCAGAAGCAGCAACAATGGTTGTCAACAGCCGGTGTGCAACGATCCGCAGCAGGAACGGTCAACGAGCGGGATTGTGGTGGTGGTGGTGGTGGTGGCGACGGCAGCAGGGCTGTTGAGGCCAACGTGGGGGGCAAAAAAAAAAATTTGTTGGGGTGCAGTGTAGCAGTTGAAGAGACTCGGGAGGAATGAGCTGAGTCACTGCCCAGGCTGTTTGCAGGAGGGACTGCTGCTGCTGCGGTCGTCGGTCCACGGCCAGCAGTGCGCCACCGCGCAATGCTCGCAGCGGTCAGTGGCGTCTAGCGGCATTCCCACACCTTGACTGACTGGTCAACGCTGCCCGTCACCACGTACGGCGCTGTGCGGTGGAAATCTGCGTGACGACGTGTACGCACCGTCATGAACAGTTGACAAAAGGTGCCTGTAAGAAACTTTGCCCCACTATGAAGCAAATCAGAAGCATTTGAATAGAACATATGCAGTGCAATTGGAATTGAGACTTCGAGGCAATTTATCACAAAATAAAGTTACAGACCGTTGCTTTTAGCCACTTTGTCAGTGCCCCCCTTCATGTATGGATAAGTCGAGCATCCGAAATGACATCTCGCACTCAAACAGCACTGCCAAGCAAGATTTCCTGGGTGTTCCAAATACCATACCACACACTGCAGTCAGCAGTAGATCCCTGTTGCATGCCAGTACCGATTTCTTTGTACCATGTTCAACGCTATGAACGATGCCTAATTACCGTATATACTCGCGTAATGACCGCACTTTTTTTCCCGAAAAATCGAAGCAAAGTTGGGGGGGTGCGTTTATTATGCGGGGTAAATTTTACGAAAACTTTTTCGGGATGAGCAAAAAATGCGATAATGCAAAAAAAAAAAAAAAGAGTTAGGTAGCTGAACCTTTCGCAATTAACGTACGCGTACACTGGAAACAGCTTCTTTATTGCACTTCACTCATCTTCGATGGTTGATGGCGCTATCTTCTGCAAGCCGTCCCCGCGCACTCCATAAAAGCGTTTCGCGGCTTTCTTTTTTCGCGCTCTTTTGTTTAATCGCGACAGTGGTATCTCCTGTGATCTCGAGGGGCGGCCGGAAGCATACGCTACGACGCACCGACGCACTTTGCAAACTCCGTGACTCCGTGGCAAACGCGCACGACGACGACGTTGACATTGCAGCAAGCTACCACCATTGCAGCAAGCTACCACCGAAGCATCAAAACAAACCGTTGATTACAAGATTAACGACAAAATACGGCCGCTGCCTCGCTCTCCGCGTGACATATGACTGTAAAATGGTAGCCTATGTCTTGCGTTCCTTGAAGTACGCGCGGATAACAAGCATGAAGAGCAAACTGCAACCGAAGCGACGATCAGGGGTGCCGCCATGTTACGGGAAATCGTCACGCTCTTTTCTGGGCGACAAGCGAATTTATCTGGTTTTCCAGAAAACTGCGACATGCCTGCGACGGCGACGGATGGCCCTTCGCGACAGAAAATCCTGTCGCCCCGCTCGAAAATCGCGTGCATGTGGTTGGGCCTCAAGGTTTCGTATTTGCAGGAAGCGACCGTTGGTTGGCGCGGGCAGTTTTGTGATCTTCGCTCGCTGTGTGCTTGTGAGCCGCGATGTCTCTACACTCGCACCGCTCGAGAATCCCGCTGTGGCGCACGGATAATTGAAAAAGACAGGGGACGTGCCGCGCACAGATAGAAAGAAAAACAAAGAACTGCGCGCGGCAGCGGGCGAAAGGGGGGGGGAAGCGAACCGAGGGGGGGTCGGCGTAATAAAAAACGGAAAAGATCAATGGGCAAAGAGGCGCCACTTTTCGGTTTGCGGGACTGCAGCGGATGAATGTAGGGTAGGGGGGTGCGTTTATTACGCGGGAGAAAAAAAAAATCCAAATTTTGAGGACTGAAGTTGGGGGGTGCGTTTATTATGCGAGTGCGTTCATTACGCGAGTAAATACGGTATTTCTTTTGTGCTGAGTACCAGAAGTTTTTCTAGCTGTCATGATGCCACTATGCACTCTGAGAAAGGGAAGCGAAAGTGCACCCTTTGTAAGTGAAAGTGCACCCTTTTCGCAAGAACAAGGAAACAAGCACAAATTGTTTTTGTGCTTGGAGGTCATGAAGGGCTCTAAGAAGCAGGGCTGGGCAAAGATACTTTGAAATTGTATCGCCATACGATACAAGATACTCGGGCAAGAAGTAACGGAGATACAAATACAAGATACTTCTGGAACGAATGTATCCGATACGATACTTCCCAATTGTATCTTAAGATACTTCGATACATTTGTAAATTTGCTATTATAGATCTATATAATGACGCTGCAAATACCCATGTACAAAACTGTTTGCTTGAAAATGTCTTAAATGCGGCCAACTTTGTTTATTTCAATGAAATATCTGTTTGAATCCCAAAAGTCATGTTTTTGTTGCTTAATGTATATTAGTTTCATTCCGAAACAAGGATTTGGCATTTGTTTACATGGACGCTTTTGTATTTTATGGGTGTCGCTGCTCTTCTTGGTGACCAGCTAGCACGTTGCCGTCTACTTGCAAGAACTTCAATAAGAAGCCTCCCCAAGATCACACAAATACCGGTGCAGAGTCTTACTTTGTCCGTAAGCGTACAGCGCAGACCATTTATAACGTAACCGTTTACAGTGCAGGACCGGCTATAATGCGGTTTTTTTTCTGACTCCATTTACCCTCCCATAGGACTCCATGTATACACATACCGCTTATTGTGCAGTCCCCCAAGATGAAAGACCGGTTATAATGCGGTTGCCGGCCACTCCTCCGAGAAGCGGGGACGAGCGGTTATCAGCACGGGTGCGCCGGCCGGGGGAGAGGGGGCGACGACAGCGTTACGGAGGGGGGAGGGGGGACGCGGAAAGAATGACCGAGGAGCGGGGGGGGAGAAGAAGGGGGTGGGGGATTACGGGGGAGGTGGGGGGTGCAGCTGCCCTGCGGGAGGTGCGGGGAGGGTGTGAGGAGGGGGACTGGCTGGGTACGCGACCGGGGAAGCCGCCGCTTTTGCTTCGGCCGCCCGTCATGCGCGCCCCGCCACGAACGGGCGCCCGCGTCCACCGCTGTTTGCGTCGTCGTAGAGCGCAGATTTCGCACGTGCGGAATTCGGGTACCGCGCTAGTGACAATGCATTTGAGACGCGATCGAGCTTTCGCCTTCGAGGGACCAACAGGCGGACTTACAAGCTTGGAAGACTTTTTTCAGGATAGTTGCGGCGGCTGTTCTCCTGACCGCGAACCGAAGCCGTTGATCAGGACGTCTTGAGGGGCCAGTTGGTTCGTTCTATGCAGGAGAAAATAATTGCGCACTCACGAGCTAAACCGAGGGCAGTACACGCGTGCTTCCCTCGGTTTAGCTGAGTGCGATCTCTTCGCCCGATATCCGCGTTTCTTGGGCAAGCGTCTGCAGACAGCATGCCACATTGCAACGCACGCGCTAGGCCCTAAGCGACGCTAGCTGCCTCGTCGGTGGTGGCCGCGGACTATCAAAGTTGCGGTTTGGTGCCGAGTCAACGGAACATTTCACACTTGTTGCATTTAGAAGGGCTGCCTTACATCTTCGACGAAAATGAGGGCCTGTGTGTAACACTCGTGTGGACGGGTTCGTGGCCGCCACTGTTTCCGACATCGCGCACGCGCCCGGAAAACTGAAAGCGTGCGGAAACTTCAATTGCCGTTTGACGTGTAGTTTCTGTGCATTGTGGTATCGCGGCGAACTCCGCATAACTGAGGAGATCCGAAAAGTTGGTTGGCGTCTTTCCGTTACGGCCTTTTCCTTGGCGTTTGTTATGTCGGCACCGCAGGTCGCTGAACGCCCTAACCGTTCAACATTTTCAAAGCTTAGCTTCGGATGCAAACTTACGTCCCAGTCGCATACGATAGTCGGAATCGCGCGGCTGTCTCTTGGTCCTGTTTTTGCACATGCGCAGCCTTTCCAAAAATGTTGTTTTGGTTATAGTGCGGGGTACCGCTTATAGTGCGGATATTCGCGACTCCGGCGACTTACGTTATAAGCGGTCTATGCTGTATTACCGTTTTCGTAGTACTGCATCACCCAACAACGCTGATTGCGACATTTTTTGTGAAGTATCATATGAAGAGGATAACCACCGAGTCAGCGCTCACAGTTCACTAAGGACATAAAACTGCAGTGATTTTTCATATTCTACCTATCGACTTGCGTAAAGTGTTCGTTAGTAAGTGCAACCTTTTAGCATTTCCTCTCCAAGAGAACTTCTGCCGCCCAGAAGCTTCCCAGATGTATATTGTACGTGGCAAAAAGCGTCGCAGGATATCACGCTATTGCAACTTCTAGCCTGATTACCTGCTTTTTTGTAACACAAAAAAAGGACTTTACAGCGACCTAAAAATGGAAAGCGAATATACCTAAGCCAAAGAGCAAGGCAGTTCCGCAATAAGAAATGACAGTGAATAAGTACACAGGGTGTTTCACGCAAGTAGAACCAAGTATTAGAAAAAAAAAAAAAAACAAGCGTTTAATCATGACTGAGTGAAAGCAATGGCATATAGTTTACCGTCACGTGGCGCTCGTTCTGGCATTTTTATATTTCACTTAGTTGGTTGATTAACTATGGTCAATTATGCAACATTTTTAATATTCACTTTAGAGCAGAGTGCGCTTCGTCATATCGTAGAACGCATTTAAAAACGACCGAAGCAATTGTCTTGTGGCTGCGCACATGCTGCATGGTGAATATTTTCTTTAAAGAAAGCACGTGAAATACCAAATTAAACCGCCTGACTGCGCTCATGTGCTATCGTACTGCAGCGCTACTTCGCGCTTTGAGCGAAACAACCAGCGCGGACCGTCAGCCTCTCGCTTCCCAGGGACGATGACGTTTCTTTGCCGTGTGTGGCGGGCACAAATGCTGACGCGCTGTGAATCCGATGCCTAAGCCGCGGCCGCTCATTTCGCCGCGGTCCAACTGCCGGTTGCTTCGCTCGAAGCACGTCTGTGCGCTGCAGCACAATAGCGTACGAGCACAGTAACGTGGTCATATTTCTCCGGCTTTATTTTAAACGCCGAAAAAAATCACTACGTAGCGTGTACCTTTCCACAAAAAATCAGATATGTCGTTTTAGAATGCCCTCTAAAAGATAAAGAAACGCACTTGGCCCCAAAATGAATAACAGAAATGTGACGTCATTCATCTTAGTCAAGAAATTAAGCGCAATATAAAATTCACATGGCGGTAAACCCCACCGTTGGTTTTATTCAGTTGAGGTTAAGCACTTCTTTGTAAATATTCGGTTCCAGTTACGTGACACCCTTTATGAACACGATACAGGCGGCACCCCTACAAGCTATGAAAATAGAGCATGATGTATCGTCAACTTAGGTGTTAAGGTCAGACAATAGAAAACTCGTTGCCCACGGAAGCACTAAAGGGCTCGTAGGGACGCTGATGAGAAAACCGTAGCACTTGGTATTATGTTTGGAAAATCCCCTTCCTAACGTCATAATTGCCAATTACAGTAAAAGCTCGTTAATTTGACACCCGTTAATTCGGAAATTTGGATAATTCGGACGGCTCTCTTGGTCCCGGCCAAAGTGCATGTTAATCTATGGGACCGAACCCTCGTTAATTCGTCAGAATTCGGCTCCGCACCGCTTAATTCGGACAAATTCTGACGGCTGCCGCTACACAAGTGTGGTAAAGCAGCGCTGGCACCACTGAAGTGAAACCGAAACCGGAGTGGCATCGCCATCGTCATCAACTAGTGGGGGCGATCGCAGCGTCACCGAACGTTGGCGTCTTCATCCACTATTCGATGCCATTTTCCCTTGTGTTGTATCGGCACCGTCTCTTCTTGCGGAGTTCTTTATTTTTTTTTTTTCCGTTGTGAACGTGTTTGCATGCCACCACCATCGTGCGCTACAGTGATGGCAACGCCGGCAAAGCGGCAGAAGTACGCAGAGAAGAACTTGGCGACTGAAGTGGAAATTTTGGAAGCTCTGAAGAACGGCGAATCGCGACAGCACATTATGACCAAGTACTTAGAACGTGAAGCGGAGCACGTTGGGAACCTCACGGGAAGTCTCGGAGGCGCTTTTGATATTAGAGGACGTTAGTCTGAGCACTTCCAACAGGTTGCGTGCTGTTGGCCATTTGGAAGAGTTAAGAAAAATTGTAATTACAACAGGAATCTGCGCAAAAAAGCAGACGACCGTTACTAAATACTTCAGCAAATAAAGGTATGCTTTTCCAATCTGATCTAAATGTTTTTCCTGTTCATTCGTTAATTCGGCATTCGGTTAATTCGGAACATTTTTTCCAGGTCCCGTGAAATCCGAATTAATGAGCTTTTACTGTATTATAATGCAAACCCAATTTCGCTGTTTTAAACAGAATTTTTGTTCCTGAAAGCACTAGGCACGCTCAGATTATTTTACCTCTGCCCTCACATCGCCTGAACAGCAAAGTCACATGGAGTGCAGATATGTAAATAGTAGCAATGACACATTGAATTAAAATAAGAATAAATAACAGAAGGAATAGAGGAGGAGGTTGCAGAATACCGTATTTACTCGCATAATAGGCGCACTCATAATAGGCGCACCCCCAGTTTGGTCGCGAGAAATCAGATTTTTTTATTTCCGCATAATAGGCGCACGAACTTGGCCGTGATCAGTAGTTCTGTACAGTATTTGCACGGTTGCACTTCGAGGCCCTTTTACGTTAACTGCGAGGAAAAAGAAAAGAACAAAGACCGCGGCAGCGCTGCGCGGGATCGCCGAGTGAGGAAGAAGGGCGGTTGCCTGGGCGTCGGGGGTAACCTTTGCCCCGGCTTGGCTCACCGGTCGCTTGCCGGCAGCAGCGCGCTCCAGCGTGGAACGTGCGATCGCGTCCTTATCAAGTGCGCTTTGAGTTTCCTGTTGGGAAAAGCGTCGTCACGCGTTTGCTACCTCGTCCGCAAATTTGAAAGCTTTTACCGGCTTTCCGACGCGAGCTTTCGCCTTTGCTGCCACTACGCGGACTTGCACAAGCTCGGCGGACTTTTGTCGCCGCTAATTTCCCGGACCGCGGAACGCAATATCGTATCTGCGCGCTGCTCTTGAATCGGTGCTTTTCGACGCCCAATCTTCATGTTGTGTTGTAAAAACTTCCCGCGACAACATGCCGAACCGCAGGAAAGGCTAGGCCTAATCAGCGTTGGTTGCTTTTGAGGTGGCGGTCGCGGGCGATCAAAGGATTGCGGTTTCGTACGGAATCAACGTAACTCTTTGCGGTGGCTCTACTTGAAGGAAAGGGGGCATGGGTGGTGCTTGTAACACTCGAATGGTGGTCGCGGATTCGATGTCTTCGATATGGGGTGCGAGCCCGTGAAATCGAACAATCGGTACCGTTCAGAGCACAACATTTCGGTCGTGATGAAACGTAATCGGTGAATTTCCGCGACGGCGCTTTCTTTTCGTACGTTTTTTCGCAATCATTTTGTTGGCAAGGCGGGTCTTTCGATGTCAATATTTGGAAATTTGAATGATTGTGAGCACACTGCATCGCGTGCCTCGATTCTCGGACACGCGAGACTGCATGCTCAACACTTTTGCGCTAGTGTAGCCTAAGAAGAAGGTTGTTTCGGCTGTAGTGCGGATATTCGTGACTTCGGTGATTTGCGTTATCAGCGGTCTATGCTGTAGTCGGAAATAAAATTTTACGGAAATTTTACCCCGCGTAATAGGCGCACCCCGAACTTGGAGGGCCGAATTTTCTGGAAAAAAAAGAGATGCGCCTATTATGCGGAGTAAATACGGTACTTATTAGAGTTAACAAACGGGGAAAAAGCTACACAGAGGCCTAGGTAATGTGTGGGATGGAAATGGAGGACAGCAAAGAGAACACTTGTGCTAACAATCAAGCTATAATTAAAAAAGAAAAAAAAAACCTTGCATAATTTAGCACGAAGAACAAAGATACAGTACGCCCAAATATTATATGTTACGTAAATGCTTGTTCTATCGCATTGACACCGGTGGTGCGACGGTTGTTAGAATCTAATTTGCATATAAGTCAATCTCCAAGTGTGCAAGTCAAGCTTACATCGACGAGATCTGTCAAATCTCTGCGTGAAAGCAGCGAGATGCAATCAAACCTATTCTTACATTTTTGAGGCTTTGCAACGAAGCAGCACGCAAGACAAACATCGATAACGACACTATAGACGCATCCGAATTTGAGCGAAGGACGTCGCACGCACTGGAGTGCGCAGCACAGTACCGTGGCTACAAACAAGGTTCATGGCACCGTACACACCGTACACAGCTAAAAAGAAAGAAGACATCGAGAAAAAAAGTCGGCTGCACGTAGACGTTAAATCACGCGCTTGGTTTTCTCGAGATGGCTCGAGCGCCATCACGTGACTCTGCTCCACCAATAGAGATGCATATAGACCTATTTCCTATGCTCACTGGAGCACTCTGGCGGAAACACAAAGTTAGCTTTATTGAGGTGGCTTACTGGCAGAAGTATCAGGTTGAGAAGCAGAGTTCAGCCGACGTTTGTTGTTTCGCAGGGTGGCGTTTCTATGGCAGTATCTTGTATCTTAAGATGCACGATACAATAATGAATGTATCGGAAATACAGATACAGATACTCGTTTTGCGAGGCATATCGCGATACAGATACGAGATACCCAAAGAGTATCTAAGATAGTATCTAAGATACATGTATCTTCGATACTGCCCAGCCCTGCTAAGAAGGGCACCACCACGAGCACCATATTGTAAGCAGAGCGCCACACGCTCAATCTCAAAGGCCATACTAGTTGGTGCTCATTTTTGCAAGGACAGGGGTGGAAGAGGGTTTCAGTCTTTTGGAGCAGCTCAGGGGAGTTTGGGAGCAGCTTTCCTCAACATACAACCTTTTGGAGCAGCTGTCCTCAGCGTGCGAAATTTCCTTTGATATGAGCTTTCATAATGAAAGGAGCGTGCAACATTTCCACTTTGCTGGGAACAAATTTGATGCAGAGAGACCTTAGTTGTGCCGGAATGAGTCTCTGCAGACTAGCTTTAAAAATCGTTCCTTTGCCATTTTGTGATGGCTATGTCCCTACACCTACCACTGACAGCTGTAGCCGCGACTAGCCGGATCCGTTGCAGCGGTAGGCTGATAAGTTGGTAGTGGTTTCTTGGCCCGCGCTCGCTACAAGTTGCACCGTCTCGCGCGCAAACTGGTTGGCAACAAGCCAAGAAACCACCACCAACTTATCGGCCTACCATTGCAACTGAGCCGGCGATTCGCGGCCACAGCCGATTTCGTTCACTCAAACCATGGCCGAGAGTAGCACGTTCGCGGCATGCAAATGCGCTAGTCACTTGCCCCCCCCCCCCCCCTTTTTTTTTTGGTAATTCACGGGCTTTCTTTGCAGCTGGGACATAATGGCATATGTGTGACTTTCTTTATCTCAAATAATGCAATGGGGGTTTCTGAGGACGCTCTTGAACATTGCAAGTCCCATTTCCTGCCTGAAGTGAATACAGTAAAACCTCGTTAACCCGGATCTCACGGGACCGGAGAAAATATCCGAGTTAACCGCATTCCGGATTATGGAATGGCCCATGAAAACAAAAGGAAAATGTACTCGGCACAGACGAACCTTTTTTTCATGAAAAACTGCGTTATTTTTGCCCGCCTCGTCGACGGAATTTGTGCTAGAACAATTTTCTTCAACCCCATCAGGTGGTGGTGCGCACGCTGGCTGCTGTGGCCGCTTCACTCCGGTGACGGTCGCCATCATTGTGAAGCACGACGGCGGTGGCAACGCGCACAAGCACAGCCGTAGAATGCAACGCTACGCGCGAAGTCATAACACAAAGAAACCAGCAGCGTAGGCGTAGCGAGCAGCTGTGGTCACTGTGGTGGCGGTGAAATCATCCCGTTCCACCATAGTCCCGTCGTCCGTGCGTGCCGCCATTGCGCTTTTAATACACTGGATGCGCCGGCGGCCCAAGCGCTTCCGCCGGGTGGTGTCTAGCGCCACCTAGCCATTTCCCCCCTCATTCACTATCATCATGATCATATTCTGCTGCAGTTCATTCGGTTTCGGTTTCTCCAAAGCTCCGGTTCCGCCATCGGTTACGGCAAGCAGGGCTTGTGCCTCCAAGCCGCCGAGATCGCTCGATTCTAAGCATGAAGTACCGATTGCGCTGTCCGAGTTAACCGGCGCACGGCTAAATCCCTCCGAATTAATGAGCATCTGACACCATTGAAATATACACAGTTTTGCCGGGTTCGCGCCGCGAGTCTGAGTTAACCGAATTTCCGAGTTAACAAGACGGATAAACGAGGTTTTACTGTATTTAACAATTTAGTTAAATAATCATAATTGACAAATTAATTGATTATGATACACAAAATTGTAGTGGGAAAAGGGGGCTGTCAGCAATATGCAGCTGATTTCACTTGACTGCCGCTGATATTGTATTTTTCAACTCTTGGCTAAAGATAGCTGGGACACCTGGTATACCCCATAAAGTGGACGGGGGGGATTGACTGCCGCTGTAGCTCAGGTTCGTAGAGCATCGGACGCATTACTGCAAGGTCACAGGTTCAGTTCCTGCCAGCAGCAAGTTCTTTTCGTCCACTATACTTTCCTCACATTTACATCACAATTACTAAAAATAACACCCCCCTTTACTTTCCTTGGCTTTCTTGTCTGTTAGTTTTAACTAATGTGTCTCAGAAAGAAAAACGAGTACGCAAAATTCCCCTTCTTGCGTTCTGCCACAGAGATGGCGACACAAAGAGCGTTAGAGGGACGAGCAAACGCTGCTCACCGAGCGACGTGCAGAAGTGAGAGTGTGCCTCCAGGGTCTTGCAGCAGCGCTGGTGTGCCAGCTCCCACACACGCAACGTCTTGTCGTCTGAGCAGCTCAAGAGGTATTTGCCACCGGGGTGGAACTTGACACCACGCACCCAGTTGTCGTGGCCCACCTGAAATTCAAAAGAAATATAGTTAAGGGTCAGACAGTGCATGTGCGATGCAATGACAGTTTTGAGTGTTACTCGCCTTCATTACTTTTGGAATTCGAAGCATGATGCTAATACTCACAGCGACCGTTTAGAAGTGAGAACGTGGTGACGCCTTCGAAACGAGGGCCATCCACCTCACACTTACCGTCTTGCCTTACTGCCTTGCACTAGTTCACATACACCGAATGTTGCCGCTGCTCTTGCTTTGAGCCATCTTGCTTCAGTAACTCACTGTTGTATTTTATATCAATTCTCAGTTCAGTGCACTCTACCGCCAATGCTTTTTTTTTTTTTGCTTGTTTACACTATACTAAAGCTTTTTTTATTGGCTTTCTGCAAGGACTAGGCATGCGAGAGACACTAACGCAAGCACTTTTCACTATGGTAGAAACATTAAGTCTTGACCTGTACTTTCAATGTTTTCTTTTTGCCCGTACAGTTTTCTGCTTTCTTTAAAATTAAACATTTTGATGCAAACTGAATACCTTCCTGAGCTTGCACCATAGCTGACCGAACAATGTGATTAGTCTGTAGTGGCGACAGGCAAAATGGTCATGGAGGAAGCCCAAGTCTTTGCAACGGAAACAGGAATACCAAGGATGCACTGCAAAGCCAGCAGAGCCTGGGCTTACTTTCCATAACCGAATGCACGCACATGCATGTGCTCGGCAGATGCCGTGTTTCGCACTTTTACGCTGCACTCCTAACAGGTGGACACTGATTGAACTACCTAGGCTAATTAGCGTAGGGTCGTGGTGGCAGCAGTAAACCATTTAGATGCATTGAAGTTCGTGAAGAGAATTGTGTTCACGTGCCTCATTTAATTAGAAGTGCTGCGATTAGATTTTCAGTTCATGAAACCATTATATTTCCTTCCTTGAACTTTGAATACTTTAAATAGTAAGAGTTCAGTGGGAAATGAACCGAACGGCAAACACGATTTGCAAAACATTCACAAGTTCGAATATTCACACACCCTCGACAAAAACAACTACTCTTCGAATGCCAGTACGCTTCCCACACGGAACGCTTTGCACCGAGATACACGAGCGCAGGCACCACCCACCAGGGTGAAGACGGCCAGGCCCGTGCTGACGTCCCACAGCTTGATGGTCTTATCCCGCGAGCCCGAGGCCAGGAAGGGTCCCGTGCCCTGGGCCCGGCCCGTGCCACTGCCAGCCGGCCGCCGGTTGCTGTCTCCACTGCCGTTGCCCCCCAAGGTGCGGGTGGGCACTCTCGGGCGCCCACGCAATGCACTCCACCACGTGGTCGTGCTCCCGAAGCTCCAGCTTGCACTCCTTGGTGCCCACCACCCACACACGAACCGTCTGCACAAAGCAACAAAGGATCAACCGATTCATTAGTACTAGAGCTTGGGCGAATAGCAAAATTTTTGGGTGCGAAGCCAATTCGAATATCGAAGTATGAGTGCAAATCGAATCAAATATTTTTCGAATATTTCTAGAATATTTTTTAATACTTCGAAGCGAAATTGAATAAAAAAAAGTTGGGGAGGAGACTTTAGTGACGTATTTCCATCACGGATATGACGTAAAATTAATGCTACCAAATGCGAAAGAAAAATAATTCAGAAAAAAGTTCCCCCGCCGGGCGTCGAACCTCTGACTCCTTGGGCTGCGACGAAAAGTGCCCGATGCTCTACCGGCTGAGCTATCGAAGCAGTTGCAAGGCTCCCTACAAACGCACCTTATATCTCTCACACATTCTCTCCCGCATGGTGCTTTGTTGGTGAGGCGGGGCGGTGCCACCGTCTGTGACTGGTGAAGAGAAGTAATGCGGCATGACACTTACCGTATTTACACGAATATAGGGCGACCCATTTTTTTCAAATTTGACAATCCAATGTTGGGGGGGTCGACATAGAATCGAAACCAAAACTAGAGAAATTTTTTTTTTTTTTTTTTTTTTTTTTTTTTTTTTTTTTTTTTTTTTTGCCGAGTGATTTTTGGGGGGGGGGTCGACCTACATTGGAGTCGACTTACATTCGTGTAAATACGGTATTAGCACCGATAGAGAGCGATTCGTCGACGCAGTTAAAGCATGGGATCAGAGATTGCGCGCCGGCGCGCAATCTTGGAGGCCATGGTTAAAGCTTCTCGATAGCAGTGAAAAACACTGGCCGCGCTAGCATTGGGGAGTCGCCGACGTAGTCATGTTCTTTGCCTTTCGCTTCGTGTTAGAGAGTGTGGCAACTCGTTGTCGGCATGGTTGTCAGAGTCGTACAGCGTCCGCGTGCACCAATGGTGTTTCACCACCGACTACTTCGGTTGAGATTGCACCGACTAATAAAACTGCTGCAGTAAGCACTGCAGCAAGGGAACGATGTAGACGGGCGAATGTCGTGCCTTGGTGGAGCGAGACAGAGCCCAGCGGGACGTGGAACGCCCGCACGCGTTCGCGGCTCCAGCTATGCACCTCTGCCTCTCGCGTTGCTAAAGCGCACTGTGGTAGTGTATGCATGAGCGCAGGCGTAGGTTACCCTATTTCTCAGAAGCGCACACCGTGCCTTTTCTCTCCGTAATAGACGACGCTTTGAAGACGCCTATATTGAGTACCAGTGGTTAGCGTGTGCTTGCTGTTATCTTTGCACGGGATTCACGATACGCTTTGTCCAGGTATACGTTAAAAATTTCAGCTACCACAACGGTTAAATCATGACCATGGGCTGTAGTCGTCGCGATGGAGATGTGCCACTAGGCGTCAACGTGGTTGTGTCCACGTCAAACGATGCTAGCTGCTAAACACCAATACACATTCTACAAGCTCTCATATATCACTAAACAATAAGCACCACTTCTGTGAGTACACGCTTCACTTTCGTTTTATACCGATTCCTATGACGGAGGGATCAGCAATGTTTTTTTTTTTTCTAGGTTGATGAAGCGCTGTTGGGGTGGTGTTTCATAGTTGTCTTATAAAGAATGAGGCAATGCAGAGGCCAAATTTTATTTATGTACATGATTTGGTGCAACCAAAGTGTTGCCGACAACACTTTACACGTGAAAGGCCAAGATGCTATTTCCTCAGCCTCTCCTCCTCTTTCAACTTCTGTGGAAGCCCAACTGATGTGGTGGACAAGGGTGCACTCCCTTCGAGTCCGGAGTTATATAAGAACATCTGCAAGTTGGGATGCTAAAAAATCTTCGGCGTCCAATTTTAAGGACTTCCTGCCCAAATTTCAGGTTCCAAAATAGCATTAATTGAGCCCCCACCTCTGCCGCATCTATGATCCCCATGTTGGAGCCAGTGTTTTTCTCGGGTCAATACATTTGCGATTGTAGCAGAGCCTGAAAGGCATAAAAGCTGCCTTTCAGGCTCTGCTACAATCGCAAATGTATTGACTCCACTAACGTGTCGTTAAATCCCGCAAACCAACCGAGATGTCTGCATCTCTGTGTCTGGGTTAAAATTTTGTTGCTTTGGTGCGCTGGGGCCACCTCTTGTGCTGTCAACAATGGCCTGTCAATGTCAAACCAGCAATCGCCAACTTGCTGATGTTACTGTAGCACGAAGAAAGGCAACATCAGATTTTTTGAGGTGGCTATAATCCAAACAAACTATTTTCATGTCTTAACTCTTTCGGACCATTTTGTGGTCCCCACCGGGAAATCGCTCAGCGACCGTAGTTGAACCAGCTGGCCCGTTAACTTTAAATTCTGGACGAAAAGGATGGCAAATGCTTGACAGACCTGGTCATTAGAACAGCTGGCCAAGAGGGAGCCATCGGAGTTCACTCTGACCATGCGCACCCACTCTCGATGGCCTGTGAACGTCTTGACACAGTACCTGCACACACAACAGATGCATGTTTAATTAGCCAACAGATAGTGCATGAAAGAAAACGACAGTTTAGAAATGATTGTACAGCAAAATGTATTAAGTTTAAGTACTAGCACTTCAAAAGCACCGATATTTAAAAAAACAGGCTACCAATTGCTGGGAGCAGATTTACTGAGACAAATAAAACATGCTTTCTGAACAGAAGTTTGCGCAGCTCAGAAATACTGAACAGTATCACAATTATTCCAAAGCTAAGCGCTCAGCTAGTGGGAACAAGGCCATGTTACACGCTTTCAGCATTTCTTCAGTTGAGTCGAGAAGTTATTTACTATTGGCACAGGTGATTGCTGGACTGGCACACAAACAATAGTCGAGGCCAACTATTCCCAGCTATCATTTGAAATACAGTCGCCGACCGTTTATTGGGACTCGGCGGGAACCGCCGAAAAGTCCGAATAATCGAGAGTCCGAATAAAAGGATGCACCAGAAAAAAAGCACCTTTATTGGCCCAGCGGCCGGAAAAGCTTGTCAATGCACGTCTGCACACAAGCACAATCACAGAAGGCCGAGTCGGGCTGTATTTCAGCCAGTGTTTGGCCATAACCGCAGGTTGTAGCGCTGCCACGGCCTGCGCGTCATCGGAGTCGCTGTTCACCTACGCTGCTTCGGGGACCCGAGAGACGATCTCATCATCGCCCAACTCGGCGAAAGCTCCCAAATAACATCGTATTGAGGTCGGCCGCCTTCGAATTGGCAAATCATTGTGGCCTTTTTCGCCATCCCCAATGTCTTGTGGTTGCCGCGTTTCTTCGTTGGTACCGACCGCGCGGATGGAATGGGTGGCGTCGTAGCTGTCGTAGCCATTTCAGTAGATTAGCCCTAGCCACAAAACAACTGACAAGCAAACTTTCAAATGCCAAAGGGAACGACATCAGGCTAGTTCGTAATTCCGTCCTTCCTTGGTCCGTTTCGTACGCGCGGCCATTTTGAACGTCCAAGCAGACTTTGAGCGTGGCTTGGCTTGGCTTGCTGTTTGGCTGTGGTAGCTATTCAATGGATACTCGGCTGGCTGAAGTCGAAAGTCAAAAACGCCCATTATGAGTCGCCAAAACACATAGCCTTCGAGATCGGCAATTGTAATTTCTGCACTTTACACTGGCATGATGGCCAGTCATACACAGTGCAACCTTTCAGTGCTGGCAACCTAGCGAAGATATTGTGAACACGTGTGTAAACATCGCGGACAGCTGGTCATGGAGTTCGACGCCGCTCTCGATCAGCCAGCCGGAGTCCGAAATATCGAACGGCGTGCCGTGGGGCGTCCGAATTTTCGGTCGTGAGTTTACATTACTTCAATGGGACGAGTGGCGGTGCCGCGAGGGTGTCCGAATAAACGGACATGTCCGAATTATCAGCGTCCGAATAAACGGTCGGCGACTGTATAAGCTATGGAAGCTTCATAAGTAAGAAGCCTCAAGCTAGGGTACACATCAACAAAGCATACAAAAGACATGCCAACTCTGAGTTTGGGTTTTTGAGTATCCAATGGCACTAAGGGGATGAAATTTCTAATACTGCCTAATGTTGGCGGGGAGGGCTCACAAAGATTTCAGTTCACTGGACAGTGACAACGTCATCGAGAGCACACTTATTTCAGTGGAATCGCACATTACGAACGCCTCTGCCACAAAGTAGAGTTCACTTAGAGCACATGCCGACAAAGTCGCAATGGCCAGACCAGAACTGTGAAGGCCACATCCCATTACAGCTCGCCAGCATGCACAAGAAGGCTGAAATTACAACTTTTTGGAAGCACAACCTCACCCTTCAACCCCTTTTGTACATTTCACATCTACGGCTCCTCAGCAACAGAATTGCTGTCAATTTCGTTGTACCTGGATGACACTGTAGCTGGTAACAGTGATGTGATTGACCAAAGCCATTTTGGTGCAGCTTCTGGAGCAGCTAAAATATCACTTTGGAGCAGCATAACTAGCGTTTGGAGCAGTTACGTGCCGCACATTTTCGGACGCAAACATTTGTCTCAAAGGCGGAGCTGTTGCACCACATGTCAAAGGTGTTTTTAAATGACGCTGGCTTTCCCTGATGCGTTAGATACAAAACTGGAAGCCCAGTCTAAATTTTTCATGCATTCTATTTACCGTATTTACACGAATGTAAGTCGACTCGAATGTAGGTCCCCCCCCCCCCAAAAATCGCTCCGCAAAAAATTTCTCTAGTTTTGGTTTCGATTCTAAGTCGACCCCCCCAACATTGGATTGTCAAATTTGAAAAAATGGGTCGACCTACATTCGTGTAAATACGGTACTTACCCAAAAATGTCTGATTACATTTGTCCTTTTAGTACAACCTAGTCCTGTATTGTGTGGAGAAGTGTCTGCTGTCATGCTTTATGTACAGAATCATTAGGGTCCTGGCTAATGAGCGGTTAAATAAGGAACAGGGTTTAGTAACTGGTAGTTTCTTCCAGTTATTGAATGTGTGCTCGACAAAATTTACGTTGATGGGGGGAGTACGTATTTACATTTGACAAGCTGGTTGACATGAAAAGTTGCCGAGGTCGACAAGCCCAGCCGAGATATACCGAAATACCGGGACACCATGCCTTCTTGGCGAAGTAACAGTCACTGCATAGCCCGTGGTATTGTTGGTAAAATGTGCCAGTGTATGGTCTTAAAACTTAGGTACCCTGCGTGAAATGTTTTAGAAGTAAACTAGAACAAATAGCACTAAAAATAAAAAAACTAAATAAACGGTCGGTTTTACATACACGTATTCAATTACTGTTATCAATAAAGTCAGTCAAGTAAGATTGGCCGTGCAAGAACAAATGGGTCATTATTACATTTCTCTGGCTGTATTCACAACAGTTAGAAAATATTTTATTGAACTTAATAATGTTACCTCGCAGTATGGCCTAGTAGTAATATAAAACTAACGCAGTAAGCTTCACAGTATGGGCGAGTTCAAATCTAACGAAGAAAGTTTCGCAATATGGGCGAGCAAAAATTGTTTGGAAGCCTTGTGCCCAGCAACAACTTCAGCTACATGGCACATTCCTGTATACTGCGATGACCCCTCAAAATCACAGGGGGTAACCTATGGATTTCGAGTGCCTGCTGTCATGCTACTCACCGAAAGAACGCAAAAACGATCTCTTGGCGCATGCTTGGCGCAAATAATGAAAATTTTGCCAAGATGTAGCAGGATGTAGCAGGTTTCACCTCTTGGCGCAGCTATCACATCACTGTGGTAATACTGCAGTACAGCATCATTCACGCCAACAAAGAGTACGCTTGACATAGGCTTGACCCATGGCAATTGCAAACTGACACTATGGAAAGAATGCAAGCTACTGTCTTTTCAGGAGAAGAGGCACTCCTCAACGATGTCACTCACCCCGTGGATACCTCCCACATCTTGATGGTCTTGTCTCTCGAGCAGGACACCACGTGATCACCGCTTGGCAGGAAAGACACCGACGACACGTTGTGGTCGTGTCCTGAGACGGAGTGGAGGAGAGGAAACGAAGAAGTTATGAATCTGGCAAACACTTATTACCAATAGATGGTTCAAAAAGGGTAACAAATATACAGTTAAACCTGGATATAACGAAATTGACAAATTCCCGAAAAAATTCGTTACAAACAGGTTTTCGTTATATCCAGTTTCAGCACGAAAATGCGAAAACGAAACGCAAAAATTAAACGAAAGGGGAACTGAAGGCAGAGCTAACCCAAAACGCTTATTTAGCAGTAAAACACTGCGTTGTTATTGCGATAGCAATTATATAGACACTCTCGACGGGTTTTTGCCGTCGCCGCCATGTTCCATATAAAGTCCGAATTGATATCATGCCCCCGCGCATCTAACTTTTCCGCATGGGTAAAAGCGCGTGAGTGGGGGCGACGAGTGCTGCTGAAGCACAGATCAAACGAGCCGGCCTATCTCTGTCGCCCCGAGGCCGCATGCGATAAGATCCCCCCGTGTATTAGACCTGCCGTCGAATGCTCAAGCAAAGAGGAAACACCCCGTCCGTCTTGAACGAGCATGAAAAGACGCGGAGGGGACGGGGAATCACTCGAGCAGCAACAGCGAACTTTGATTTTAACGATCGCATGCGCGCACGCTATCTCGGCAAGCATCAGCGCTCGGCCCGTAACCTTTCCACGTGCTGCGCTCTCAACGCGAAGAGACTGTGAAAAGAGCACTTCTGCCTGGAGAGGACGTATTTTCTTACACCAGCGTTTTGTAGGGTTACGCGATATCGGATCCAAAAGACTACTATTTGTTGCTTTCGCATTCATTGCATTGCATTCAACGCGCCATCGTGTTGCCGGGCCTAATCGGCTAATTGCGAGTGCCGATTAGGTCATTAGGTTCGGAGGTCGACACCACGGTGTTAGAAGTATTATAGGTGGACCAACGGCGCCCCCCAGAAACGATGAACTTCGGTCCTCGTTTTGTGGAGAGGGCGCGAGATGGCGCCACAGTACCCGTGGCCGATGCGAGGAATGGATGGTCGCTTCGGGGCTGCGCGCCGCTCGAAATAAATAAAAAAAAAAAGTCTGCATTCGCTCTATAACGAGCATAAAAATAAATAAATAAACAAAAGAGACGAACAAATCCTAGATACTGACCACACAGCCGTAGATATTTGTGGAATATGTTCAATTCACCACCTCGATGGTTCGCGATAGGCGGATGCTTTCGCATTCGGACATGTCAAATCGTGCCGAATGCGACATGTGAAATGCCGAATGCGACATGTGTGGACATGTGAAATTTAAGCGTATTACAGTGAAGTCGCGTTAAAATATTGCCACGCGCGTTTCTAACTTTCACAGTAGCTGTATTCGGTTTTCGCCGACAAAGACAGTCAGCAATGCTCGGCGCAAACCGCGCCTCTTTGTTCGAGAAGCTTCCCGATTATTGTAGATCGTTTTGTTAAGATTGCACGCAAGACGCGAACACTCGAGCGTATTCCAGAGCTTGCGCGACAACCAGTGATAAGGCTATATTCGACGCCACACGTATAAATGCCGACGCACTTCACCGCTGACTGACCCGCTGACTGTTGCGTTCGTCAACGTCACGACCACGTGACAATATAACAGAGGTTAGTTTTGTGTGTTTAAATAGTGTTTACATAGAGAAAAATAACGTATTAACCGTACTATTGCAGCAGAAAAACGTACTGTCGATTGCTGTCGCATTTTGATGGAAGCGACATGATAGAGGCCCATGTACTGCGCAATGTCAGTGCACTTCAAAAAACACAACATTGTCGAAATTTCTGAAGCCCTCTTACGGCGTGTTTTATAATCATATCGTGGTTTCAGCACATAAAGCCCCAGATATTCCCATTGTTATCAAGCGTAGCTCTCTCACGGGCAGAGAACGACGGCACAGACAGGTAGGGATGGTTCAAAGAAAAGGACCCACTTACGGCGTGGGTGAACTAAAAAAGGGCACCGTTTATTAGGGTGATGTAGAGATGCATTTTATTGCACTGATGTAATGATGCTCCGCCGGCACACAAGCGAATTGCGCTCACTTGCCTGACAAGCATTACAATATCTTTGCTGCTACTGACTTTGCAAGGGAGTTGGATGTATTCAAAGGGTGTACGTTTGCCAACAGAGCCACACTTAAGTTCAGTTGTTCGTCAAGACTCGCCACTGTTTTCATGACGACGCGGCTGGGAGCAGCAGCATAATAGTTTTAGCTCGTGCCAGTAGTGAAACCATCCGGCTGTGTAGCTGCCGCTCTAGTCATGAAAACTTCACAAAACATTCTCAAGCCTTCAACGTCAACTCTGTGGAAAGCCCACGCTCTTGTTGGGAAAGACACGCTATTACCACGCTCAAAAACTTCCTCGATCAAACTTGTGGCTGACACCGCGACTGGCTTTGTGTCGAATTCTGTGGCGTCAGATCCCACACAGATTCATTTATCCATCTGGCTGACGACGTCGCACGCCTGCGAGGTCTCGGTTAGCGTAAGTTCTTGAAATCTGGTTGAATTTCCAGTCTCACGTGGCGCCATTTGATGTCAGGAGGGTATGAACAATCCGCAGGCGCATTCCTTCTTTTTTCTCAGTGAGCACGGCAGATGGAAAACTTCGTCGGCGCGCGTCTCTAGCCGAAGCCGCCTTTATTGGTGTACTCACAAGAACGTGGCCTTTGTATACAGCTTCCCACGTCTTCGTTACGTACCTCGGCTCGTGCTTCTCGCAGACATAGTCAGTCGACTGCAGCACGCGGTCCTTGCGCGGAATCGCATTGCGCCATATCTTCACGCGGTCCGCTTCTCGGGGTGCAGCAAAGAGCGTCGCTTTTTCAGCGCAGGTCTTGTCGCCAGATATGCACCGTGGCACAAAATGCTTCTTGCCTATTTCACGGCTTGCTCACACAAATAGCGTAGCCTGTCATCGCACAAAAAGATTGATAACAAGAGCGCAACGTGGCCACAACTGCGTTGGCGTCCGCTCGCCACAAAGGCGCAATCGGGGCCTGCTCGCCCGGCTCTCGGCCACGTGATTCCTCCTGCCCTCTGGCGGCGCGATGGAGCGGAGGAACCGGGTTCGACGCAGCGAGCGCACGGCGGAGGCGCTCCGTCGTTCCACCTGTATTTCTAACACCGTGGTCGACGTCGCGCGCTTTGCAGTCTTGCGCCGCCCCGCGAGTGTCTAGCGAACTCGCGGCGTGGCGCATGACTGCAAAGCGCGCGACGAGTCGACTCCTCCGAAGATACGTCGTCACCGCAGTATCGGACAGTTTAGCCTAATCTGACATCTCGGTAGTGATGACACGGTTGTCACGGCGAAAAGCTGAACGTGACGACACGGCGCAAAGCAGAACGTCGTTGGGGGCCACTCCATGAGCGCGCCGCGCAGTGAAACCATGCACGCGTGCACGGCGTCCGAAAACGAAGAGCGAACGACATGTATACCGCGGAATACAAGTCGGAAAAGCGCTCTACATATGCTCCATGGCCTCACATATGCGACGCGAACTTTAAGCGTACCGACACGGAGCAAGATTTTTTTTTTTTTCATGTGTCACTCTAACGAAGTACAGTTCAGTGACTTCTGCAGCAATCGAAGAGTGGCGCTGCCAACGCTAGTCGTTTTCTTTTTTATTATTATTTTTTTTTTTTGGTTTGAAGGGAGGGGGGGAGGGCACATGCCGCGCATTCGCCCGCGGCGGCAAGAACAGCAGCAACGCCCGGATCGAGGCGCCGGCCCGCCTGCGTGCCTCGCAGTCACCGGGGCTCCGCGCGCCGTGCACGACGCCGCCCGATCGCGCTTCGGCGCGGCGAGGCAACTGCGGGAGATGCATGTGCCAAAATGGCAAAATCCGGGGCAAAATTTTTAGGTTGTCTGTGGCGAAAATTCGTTATATCAAGGGTGTTTCCCGCTGCCACTTCGTTACATAGAGGTCGCAAATACATGTGTTCCTATGGAGTAATGGCGGGGGAATAGAAAAACTTCGTTATAACGAGGAATTCGTTATATGGAGGTTCGTTATATCCAGGTTTAACTGTACAGTGTTTCAATACGCAGAAATCACGTCACAAAGTAAGAAACTTTGCTTGCTTCAATTACACAGCAACAACCATAAATACTGCATTTTAAAGGGACACTACAGCGATTTTTTGCGTATTAGTAAAGTGCAATGCCACTATCCCGAAAATGCCATTCTTACCGCGAGACGATGCTTAGTAAGTGAGCTAACGCCACTATCCCGAAAATGCCATTCTTACCGCGAGACGATGCTTAGTAAGTGAGCTAACGCACGAGAAGAATATGCGGGTGGAGACGCCACCTTGAGATTCCCGCACCAAACATCGTGACGTCATAGATTTTGACGCCGTCTGCTAGGTCCTACGTAGTTCCTAATCGGTAAAAATGAAGTACACTGTCATCTGTGGAGACCATACACCTAACATACGAAGTTTCAGAAAATTTCATCGGGCCAATGTCATGAAAATACAAAAAATACATTTTGAAATCATCACATGCGGAGATTTCGGTGTGAAATTTAAAAATGAAACTTCAACCTTCATTTTCTTCTCCAATAATAAACTTATGATGGTGAAACTTACAAAATTAGAGTTCTCAGAGTACAGTTTATCAATCTAAACCAAGTCATTATTTCACTTTAGTGGCTCTTCAATATGGCTTTGGAAAATCCATTTTTGTTGCACTGCAGAAAATTCTGGTTCCAGATTATCGCGGTATGCTGGTTTATTTTGTAACTCTCCGAGTTTAGAAGAAAATCTTGCTCCCCAAAAGGCACATGAAATATTTCGTATTTTGAAAACTACACATCACATAAAAAAAATAATGCATATTTGAAATCAGCAGACAAATTTACGTAAACTCACCAAGTTTCATCGAAATCAATTGAGAAATGAAATTTTTTAAAGAGCAGTGTAAAGGGACACTAAATGAGAAGAACGATTTTTCACGTGTTAATAAATTACTGTTTCACGATACCAGAAACACCACGCTTGCTGCGAGAGGATGCTTGGTAAGCAAGAAAACGCGCAATATGGAAATGCGGGTGGTGACGCCATCTTGAAGTTCCCGCATCAGTCACCGTGGCCGTCATGGATGTTGACAGCATCTACTAGAGCCTGCATAGTTTCTAATCGGTAAAAATGAAGTAAATCGTCTTCTGGGGGAACCAGGTTCCCAACGTAGCAAGTTCCAGGAAATTTCGTGTATACTATGGCTAACATACGAAAAAGCAGTTTCAAATTCCATGACGTCACCATTGGAGATTACAGCAGGAAATTTCAAAGTGAAACTTCTGGCATGGACCTTTCTCCTCTACAGCATATTTGGTGGTGAAATTAATGACCCGAGAATTTTTACTGTTTCATTTTAGTGTCCCTTTAAAGGAGTACTGACACGATTTTGAGGCACCCCAAAAGGGGACATCTTTCGATCTTTCATTTCCATGGGGGTGCACTGTCATCACTCTCCACACACCGGAGCCAGACAACATGTACAAAATATTTTACTTTGATCTTTAAAGGCCAACTCCGGAGGTTTTCGAGGTCAATGGATCTCAATGAAATTCGCTGGGTATGTTCCTTTGCACATTTCCGTCATTTATGCCAAATTTCAAGCTTGAGACATGCGCTGATTGTTTGTAAATGAATTTTAAAGATTGTCTGCAAACGCCCACCCGGCTTCCCACAATTATTGGCAACATTGCGTGTGTGACGTGTTGGTTTGCCGGTCGACGGAAGTGACGCAGCCGATGGGTTCGCTAACTTTGGCCGCTACAGCGTATATTGTGCTGGTCACAAGCTGACGGTGTTTGGCCGGCGCTTCGCTGGTTTGGTGTGCGGTTTTCTGTTCTCTGTGGAGGAACGTGTGATATTCCGCGCCCGGCGGGACCAGCATGCCTTGCACTACTTCCGGTTCGTAACAAACTACTACGTCATACTTGGACAGTACACTCGGTTGGGTTTCGGTTTCGGTATTGCACCTTTTTGCTTATTAAAAATTATTTTCGAATTTTCTTGAGCATTTCAGCTATCGGGCGCGTGACAAGAGTGTCTCAGGAACATAAAAGCACCATTATCCTGACACGGTAAAAAAATCGCCGGAGTTGGCCTTTAAGTTCGTCGCCCAGCATCTGCAAGCCAGCCCCACCGCAATGGACATTATCACGACAAGTCAACACAGTTCACTGGGCTTGCGAAATTTGCGTCCTGCGGGCAGCCTAAATCGCAGGAAATCACTGTCATTCTCTGGATGACAATTTACTCATCGTTGTTTACGTGAACCACGTGCGACTGGCAGCAAACAGGCAGCTGTTGCTAGTATAAATAGAGTTGCAGTCTTCCCATGACATCAGACCTCTCTTGACACGTCACTGCGAAGCCACCCTTTAGATACCGAAACCAAAATTGCTGTTTTAAGGTAGCGGTATTAAAAATATATTCAATGCATTCCTAAGCACTACAACACTCTCTTTAGGGTTCTCGACACCCGCATTTTTATTTAGAGCAACAACCCGAAAATATTTAAAATTCGTGTCAGTACTCCTTTAAGACAACACTTTAAATTTAACATTTGTCCGCACACTGCAACTACCAGTTACACCCCTTGAGAGTATAAGAAGAAAGAACCAAACTCGTGAGAAAGGCAAATGCTTGACGCATGTGCATGCAGAGTAGCACATTGAATAATGTTCTCCCTAACCACCACAAACAAGAAGAACTCACCGTGCATTGTACGAATACACTCATACGTCTGGAAATCCCACAATTTGATGGTCATGTCTGCCGAACAAGACACTGCAAAGAGAAAAAGGAAAAAAAGTCCGTTACTGTGGGTGGTGCGGCTTCAGTGCCCATCTACAGCAAGCTTTTTTAACATGATTACTTCTATTTTTGAAGTCAGCGTAACAATTACGTTCCTTTGCACAACCTGTGGCTTCATTCTATGTCAGTTAATATGATGTTCCCCACAAACGGAATGAAGAAACCCTTTTGTAACGACACATCAATGGCTCGCAAAGCAGGCAAGCATCTGTGTCAAAGTGATGTCCCAAATGAAGCGTTCATTCTGTCCTCAAAAACCAACGCGGAAAACTGGATATGTCAGCCCTGTTTTGTAACAGGAAGTGAAACTACCTATATACCTATAACTATCAGGCTGTGTTATGGGTAACAAGATGAAGTCAAATTTCCGTTGTGTTTATGTACAGTGTAGTCTGCACATAAACCTTCAGCATAATCCTTTTAAACTACTACTACTGCTACTACTAAGACTACTCACACACTATGGCTACTATGACTCCTACTACTACTTTGACCAATGTAGGCTTTTGGTTAATTATATTACAGTACACACACACTTTCCAATTTGGTCAATTTGCAATATTTTTTTTTTTTTTTTGCATACAAGATCAGAGATACCGATCCAAAGTTGTTGCTGTTCCCAAAAAAATATTTCTCAGTGAATCACCGAAAATGTTGGCTATGAGAAGATGTTTTAGAGTTAGGGATGCAGACAACACTACACCATGTAATTGTAGAAAAAAAAAAAACCTTAAACACAGCTATTATCCACTCCAGGCACTTGTAGATATTGCTGTAAGTTATTTGTTTTTTGCTGCTTGTGACCACTGATGGTCATAGAAAAACCAACTAACAGAGCTTCAGGCGACTTCAGCCCGCTCCATGCCCAATTAGTATTCACTTGGACTGGCAGTGTGCTATGTATTCTTATATATGATCATTTCCACAGACACAGCACTGCATTTAACAGATTTGCTGAACTTGAACTGATGGCGCAAATGTTAGACAGGGACGAAGAAGACACGTAAGACACGGAAAAGCGCACAATGTCTTCTTCGTGTCTTCTTCGTCCCTGTCTAACATTTGCGCCATCAGTTCAAGTTCAGCTATGCACCAACTAGCCCGACAGCAAACGTTATTAATTTAACAGATTGTTCGACGAGCTGCTATGACAGCAGTAGCAAACAAACAAGTTCTCCCATTTCTCATAATAATTGCAGCCAACAGTTAACTTACCGTATTTACTCGCATAATAGGCGCACTCGCATAATAGGCGCACCCCCAGTTTGGTCGCGAGAAATCAGATTTTTTTTATTTCCGCGCATAATAGGCGCACCCTGAACTTGGCCGTGATCAGTAGTTCGGTAACGTATTTGCACAGTTGAAAGTCGACGCCCTTTTACGTTAACTGTGAAGCGAGGAAAAAGAAGAAAAAGACCACGGCAGCGCTGCGCCAGCTGCGCGGGCTCGCCGAGTGAGGAAGAAGGGCGGTTGCCCAGGCGTCGGAGTACCGGCGCCGGCGTGACTCCGGCTGCTTGCCGGCCGCGCGCTCCGCATGGAACGTGCCATCGCGTCCTCATCAAGTGCGCTTTGAGTTACCTGTCGGGAAAAGCGTCGTCGTTATCACCTTTGCTACCTCGTCCGCAAATTCAAAAGCTTTCGGCTTTCCGACGCAAGCTTTCGCCTTTGCTGTCACTACGCAGACTTGCACAAGCTCGGCGCACTTATGTCGCCGTTGATTTCCCCGGCTGCGAACCTAAACATCGTATCACGCACGCTGCTCATGTGTCAGTGCTTGAGTGCGATCTTTGCGACGCTCAATCTTCGTGTTGCCTTGTACAAACTTCCCGCGACAACATGCCGAACCAACGTTGTGCCGAACCGTAGGCTAGGCCTAATCCGCGTTAGTTGCTTTTCAGTGGCGGTCGCGGGCGATCAAAGTTGCGGTTCTGTACGGAATCTACGTAACTCTTAGCGGTGGCTCTACTTTGAAGGAAAGGGGGGCATGAATGGCGCTTGTAACACTCGAATGGTGGTTTGCGATTCGATGTCTTGGATATGGGGCGCGATCCCGTGATATCGAACGATCGGCACCGCGTTCAGCGCACAAAATTTCGGTCGTGATAATGCGCATAGGCGCTTCCTTTTCGTAGTTTTTTTTTTTTCCGCGTTCATTTTGTTGGCGACGCGTGTCTTTCGATGTTAATTGGAAATTTGAATGCTTGGAAGCACACCGCATCGCATTCCTCGATTCTCGGACACGCGAGACTGCATGCTCAACACGTTTAGCGCTAGTGTAGCCTATGAAGAAGGTTGTTTCGGCTGCAGTGCGGATATTCGTGACTTCGGCGACTTACGTTATCAGCGGTCTGTGCTGTAGTCTGAAATAAAATTTTCGGAAATTTTACCCCGCGTAATAGGCGCACCCCCAAACTTGGAGCCAGATTTTCTGGAAAAAAGTGCGCCTATTATGCGAGTAAATACGGTATTATGCACAAGCCTTGGAGTGGTGATTTAATTACAGCCAATCCCGATTTTATATCAAACTCCGATAGCATATCCAATTACTAGCTACAGTTGAACCCCTCTATAAGAGGCATGCTCCGGGCAGCAATTATTGCCTTTTATATGAGGTGTCTGTTATAAGCAGGGTACCACGTATGCATTTTCTTATCAACCCGTATTTTACTGTAGGCACACTGGTGTCTCTTATACCCATTTGTCTCTTATATCAGTGCCTCTTATAAAGGGGTTCGACTGTATATCGAAATCCCCTTGAACATCCCATGCAAAAGTATGGGGCTGGTGTGCACGTACGTCAAACCCCTGCACAGTGTAACAGCCAGTATATTGAACACCGCATCGTGCCAACGCCCAGAAAGTGCATTTCTACTCGCAAATATTGATAATTTTTTGGCTGCGTTCCAACAAATTCCAATCCCTCTTCGCACACAGGTGGCGCAAAAGCGGTGCCCTTCCATTGCATTGCCCTGGTTCATTGCGCAGCGTGCTTGTGCGTGTACTGGCTTGTTTGATGCGCGATCTGTATGTTTCAACGCGCAGCCCCGTCACGGTGGATCAGTGGCTAAGGTGCTCGGCTGCTGACCCGAAGGTCGCGGGTGCAATGCATTGATATATAATGCCTTAAATCTGCACATATTGTATTTCAAATTATCGATATATCGAACCTACCTCTACCCCTTCGAGTTCAATATTTCTGGGATCAACTGCATTTTTATGTAAAAATGCATTAGGATTGACAGCAGAATAAACAGATATTTAAATTTAATTGCACAATACATATCATGGCTCAGTGGAATATGCACACGGCCACATCAATTCACCTTGATTTTCTTGCTAACAAAGGAGTCCAGTGCCTTATACTAAATTATTGAAAATGCAATGAATTCATCAACAGGCTATCGTAACTTACGCTTGAAGGAAGTTATGTACACTCCAAAAGTGTACATAACCTTGACAGGCACACACAAACACATGCACGCACACACGTGCACGTGCGCACACACACACACAGTTGAACCCCTTTATAAGAGACATGCACCAGGGAGAAATTCTTGTCTTTTATATGAGGTGTCTTTTATAAGGAGGGTACCAAGTATGCATTGAATTATGAACCCATATTTTAATGTAGGCACACTGGTGTCTCTTAAACCCAACTGTCTCCTACATCAGTGTCTCTTATAAAGGGGTTCAACTGTATATATATTTTAATTGCATGCAGCAAACAAGCAATAGTAACCGCACACTTTCCCTAGACAGCACATACTTATCAAAGAGCTCCTGAAGCGTACGCTATATGGAAAAACCATATACATCCAGGCAAAGTAAGGCAGGCAGATAAGGCCAAGCCGCCAAGGCAGCCCAAAGACCCCCCCCCCCACCCCCCCCTCTTCCCAGCTGTGTAAACAGGAGAACGACGGACGAGCACATGCCAGGAAACAAGAAACAGCTGATAAGCCCCTTCCCTGACCCGCGCGTCTAATTCTGGACCGCAATCCACCCGTGGAGCTCGGTCGCTGGGATAGGAAAAGGAAGTTGCCGCATCTTACGCTCCTCTGTAGTCCAGACATTTTTTTTTTCTTCTTTCTTTCATGCTTCATCCTTCAGCACTCACTTGTTTACCAACTCACTCCGTTTCTCATCTCAGTTTGGGTTCCTCAAATTTTTAAAGCCAGTAGAACATGCTCACGTAACATTAAGCACGCAGCATAAATGTTTCGTCATTAAGTTAAAAGAAAATTAAGAATAAGCAGCGTGACCTAGCTTCTTGGTATATTGGTAATACTAGTACTTGAGCACTGACAAGATGCAATTGTGGAAGTGCTGCATTTTATACTTTTAAGTTAAGAATAATCTCACTCTCGTGACTCATTTTCTAAAATCAAATTATTAAGGGCAAACTCTACTTCAATTTAGATTTTGACCGGCAGCCAATTTGCTTCACCACTGGCACCAAACAAAAAAGGAAAACATACAACAGTACTTGGAATATCTTTACCTTTTAAATGCAGCATTCTGGGCTAGTTGTTAATTGACCTCGGACATTGTAACAAGGGCAAAGGAATGCTAAAACCGAGAGACAAAGATGTCTTTTAATGTGTCAATTCATTGTGTTAGCGTTCCTTTGCGATATTCATCACTGGAATTCGTACCAAAATAGACCGAAAAATTGTAACAATCCTTAGAAAATCTCTGGGAAACACTGCATTATTTTCTTAAAATTTCCTGTAGTACAAAAAGGGCTTTAAGCTGATAGCTAATTCAACAAACCTTATCATAGAGCATGAATGCAAGACCTGCTACAACGTATGGCAGCCAAGAAGAGAGTCACATAACACAATCGGCAAAGCGAGAATCACTAACAAAATGCCGAGACTTCACAGATTACTGGCATCCTTCTAGCCTTGCTGCAAAGATTTTGTATGAACCATATTGCCTTAGCGTAGAAATTCTGATGAAGAAGCAAGGAGCTGCTAGCATTCTTTACAGATGATCATATTTTCATAGTACAGTTGATTCAGTTGCCGAGGCTTACCCTTGGTAACCCCTCAAACACAGTATTAAGCCACATTTTTTGCTTTGCTCTTGTAACTTTTAGAGGGCTTGTATTCAATGCCAATGCCCATTTGGAAAATAGCTGCTCTGACATCTGTGCCGGTAACATTGGTGGCTGTGCAAACCACAGCACAGGTGGCCTCACAGCAACAAGTCAATAATATCCGTGGTTTTACGATATGATTATGAGGCCCGCCGTAGCGGAGAGCTCCGGAAATTTAGACCATCTGGTGTTCTTCAACGTGCACTGACATTGGGCAGTGAACGGGCCTCCAGCATTTCGGTTCCATCGAAATGCGACCACGGCGGCTGGGATTCTAACCAGCGACTTTCGGGTCAACGGTGAAGCAGCGTAACCACTGTATCACTGCAGTGGACTACAGCAACAAGTCGCACAGAACATGCATGGCAACAAACTTTTTCAATACACAAAAAGAAAAAAAAAAACAGTTCCCAGTCCTACCTAGAAACTTCCCAGTGTGGTCGAACCCCAAGTCTTGCACGGAGTCCGTGTGACCCTTTAGCGTTCGTTCGAAGTCGCCTGTCTCGTAATCCCAAACCTAGAAGCATCCAGGTGAGAAAAGAAAGGTCAAACACCATGGGTGTACTACATCAACCCATCAAAATAAATGTCAGACACACAGGGAGGCAACAACAAAAAGCACGAATACTAGTTCGGAAACTTTCCTGCACAAAGAACAGTGTACGTATCATAAAACCACTGTAAAATGAGGGAATAAGATATGACTACTGGTGCTCTTTATGCAACCGATGCCCTGCAACATGCCGCATTGCGGGCATCAAATTTCTAACAAGCCAGCTGTTGCAAGTCTCGGACAGAGTTAAGGCCATACAAAATAAAACGAAGATGGGAAAAATAACTTAGGCAAAGGCATCAAAATACTCAAACAAAATAACTTGTTCTTGGGCTTGGTTGAAACTTGAACCTATCACAGTGCAAGTAAAAGAAATCACTCGACTATCGAATGCCACAATGTGCCCTGTGGCGTCTGGTATAGTGTTCTGCCTTTTGCGTCTTATTTGCACTGCAATAGCTTCCTTATGACAAAAGGGCTTTAGTACCCCCCTTGTTTAGAGAGAACGGTGACACTTATGAATTACATGAAGCAGTTTGCAATATTTTACAAGAGAAACCTGCTTTTGTTATTTGAAAGTGCAATTTATTAGCATGCTTTGGACATGTGGTGCACGTATAAAAGGTCAATAAAGACAAAACTACAGGCAGGAGACAACTGATTTTAAAAAAACTTCCCAAATGAAACCAGCTTTGTTTCCAGTTCAAGAGCCTCACTAGCTGGTTAGTTAGCAAGACTGTGGTGAAGCTGCGAGGTGACCTGATGTTAACAGGAATGTACTTGGGGAAATGGGTGTTCATTATTCCAAAAAGATCCAGCGAACCCAATTACCTGGTCACAATCAGTGTTGCACAGCAATAGAGCCACCAGTCAAATTGCCACCCACTGCCAGAATGCCCAAACAGCAGCCACAAAGCAGTTGCGGTTTATGATGAAATAGGATTTGGATGCACAGGCACATACAACAGAGAAGTTTTGGCTTCTGATGGATTAGGACTGATGTTCGTGCACATGTTGTCAACTAGTATAGCGAAACCACCGAAAGGGGGTGCCGCTATTCAATTATGATGTGAGGGTCGAGCAGAAAAACATCTTTGGATAAAAAGTTGCATTACAGTAGAGTAAACATCATATTTCGCTAAGGTACGCCTGTTTGAGGCCGATATAATAATATCTGGGGTTTCACGTCCCAAAACCACAACCTGATTATGAGGGATGCCGTAGTGGAGGGCGCCGGAAATTTCGACCATCTGGTGTTCTCTAATGTGCACTGACATCACACAGTACACGGGCCTCTACCATTTCACCTCCATCGAAATGTGACCACCGCGGCCAGGGTCGAACCCGCGACCTTTGGGTCAGCAGCCGAGCACCTTAACCACTGCTCCACCACGGCTGACAGTTTGAGGCCGATATACTACAGCATTATTGATACAGTACTAATGCTGACAACCTCTCCGTCTCACGCTTCGCGTACTCAAAAAATTATGGCCTACATTCTAGCTTTACAGCCATGAAACTCAATTTGTAGTTCATGCCTCGTGCGCGTGCCCTTCCTTTGCATGCCTCCCAAATCGCCAAAAAACAATGTTCAGCACACGTGCAGAAACTCCAAATCTCTAGTTTCCTCCTCATGACAAAATGTTATCCTAGAGTAAGTGCCCCAAAATGGGGCTACAGAGTGGCAGCATCAATCCGAAATTGGCACGAATAACAAAGGGAGGGCCAACCTTGATGGAGGCGTCTTCAGAGGCGGAGACGACCACGCTGTACACGGGGTGAAAGGCCACCCGAGTGACCGGCGACCGGTGGCCCGTGAGTGCGTGCCGCTCGGGAGGCCTCGGGATCCATTCTGTGGGGGACCGCTTCTCGCGTGTGGGTGCGCCCGAAATGTACTCTTTCTCAGCCTCTGCGAGCCGACTCTCCAGGTCCATCACCTGCACAGCGAGTGGCAAGCACAATATGAAAAACCAGTTACAGCAGCTGTGCAATGGGAAAGAAAAGCAGGAAAATATGGTTTCTTTACAGGCCAAGCATCAGCACCTGCATTAATGACAAAGTTGAAGGACGGCTCGTACAGCCTGGCTTTTAAACAACAACAGCCGTTACAGGCTACTTTTCAGGTCATATTGACATCCACCAACAATGACTGCTGGCGACCGTTGTCAGAGCCACAATGGGCTTTGCAGAGTTTACAGATAAAAAGTAAAATATGACACAGCAGCTAGTGACCACTTTCATTGGTAACCATTTTTCCAAATTTCGAAATCCTTTCACCAGTCATCACTAGTTCAAAACATGGCCAATCTTCAAGTTGACCGGAATAAATGCGTTGAAGTAGTCCAACAGTCCCCAAGTGTGAAGAGTACTTGTTACAATGCTAATGCCAATGAACCAAGGAAAACACCTACCTTCTTTTGCAACCTGATTACAGACGTCCATTTCTTCTCAAGAAGGCCGGCGTACTTCTTGTCTATGTCGCCAGGCTGTGCAGCAAAGGGGAGAGAGAAAAAATGGATGAGCAAACATTTAAAGCTGAGGCAACATCAATCAGCAATAGCACACACTTTCTCCCTCAGTCAACACTGATAAATTATGCTGCTCTGCTTGCATGATGCAACAACATGTAATGCAATCCTTAGCAAAGGAGAGTAGCTCTCGCTAGCCTCATGTACAAAACAAAGTATAGGAGGCAGAACCTTACCAAACTGAACCTAAGGAAGCCAGAAAAATAAGTTCAATTTAAGAAGTCTTCTTTACTGAGATACATGCTCTTAACATTGCTGTCATAAATTTTAAGCACCAGGAAGTGAATACAGCAGTTCGTCTTTCACACTTCCAAGACGATTTGGCCGAGAATTCTCTCAATCTGTTTTGCAACTACTACTTCTGGCACTACAATTTTCTTGCTGCTGCATTTTTAACGATGGCTTTACAATAAACAACTTGTGCTATAATGGAACCCTTGTTCAAATGTGCCAACGTTTGCACTCATCTTTACTGCAGGCAAAGATAACTCGAGTGTGCACCCCGCTAACTAAGTGTTATTCAAACTGCAGACTTTCTTGTGCATGCGCAAAAAGCAATATCTGGCTCATCTCTATGTGCAAGCTTCTGTTGATGCAGTTGCTATGTTCCATATGGCAGTCACCCACTATTTCATAGAATAAATCGACGAACTCTACCAGAATACAATGCTTATATTATAATTATAGAATGCTATCACACAAGATTTTTTAAAATGTGACAGCTTTTTAGGAACCACTGTCCAACTAAACCACCACAACACTCTTTACAGCACTTGTTTCATTCACACAGTTTATGCCACAGGCGCACACTAACTATGGCAAAGAAATGCTGCGCTTTCTCTTGCTATTCCCCTTGCCATCTGAGTTAAATTACACAAATGTATCATTCTATTTTACTGCCTGACTATATTCAATGAGCTGTTATTCAACTCATAGCTGTAATATGTTCATGGATTTATTTGTCTTTCTCAAGATTTTTTTTTTCTGTTTCATATTTGCTTGTATGTGCTTCATGTGTACAGAGACGTGCACAGTCGAATCTTGTATTTCTTGCATTGTTGTACTGTCTCAAGGCCTGATTTCGTATGTATAAGGGTGTCATTACGGTCATTTCTTTCTCTCGGTTCAAACTTTTAGTTTTATTCTTTTTCACTCTATATGCTTTATTAGATTTGCGGTAATTATGTCACAAAGATTGTTTGCTCAATTTATGAATTTTCACGGTAGCAAACTTGTTGCCTATGCTGCCCATTTGTAAGAGATCGCAGACCTAGTAAAGCCCATCAGAGGCTTTTTAACCAGGGCCCTTGGCAACCTGAATGCTGGAAATAAAGTTTTGAAGTTTCATACATAAGTTCCTTGGTCCAGTAAAAACAAAGCTTTGTACATTGTTTCTTTCATGTTTAAATAGCTCTTATCCTTTTTTTTACCACTTCATCGCTACAACGTGGGAAAGCTTAGATGCTTCAAAATGAAAACATTTCCCCGGGATGTTGCGAGAGATGAACATATACGAATATTATCGTTTGAACTTCACTGCTCGCAAACCGTTCAAAAACGATAGGTTGGATATGCTTTAGCAGTCAACCAAGGCTCTTCAAGCATACATAGATTGCCATCACTGCAATCCATTTTCCTATAGGCTAGATGCAAAGCACTTGAGATACTGCTTTGAAATCCAATTCCTATCCTTTGCAATAATGCAAGCCTTGCAACAGTAAATGTAATGATAATGGGCTGCCACATGTGAAACAAGTGCAATGGAAACTACACCAGTTTTTTTTTAGATCACACATATGTTGCTCCAAGCAATTTTCGTTGCCACTTTCGCTGATGTTTGGTAATGATTCTGCACACAATGCCTTACTGGCCACATTTTTTGGGGCATTTTTTTTTTCTTTCTTTCTTGTGGCATTGATATACTATCCAACCAGATAAAAATGTCATGTCATCTATTTTGACCTGTGCACACTTCAGGTGCACCCCAAAGTATGTGTTCCCGACAGCAATGTCCAGAGTCTATTTACAGGATCGCTTTAAGTTCCGCCTCAGCTCAGAGAACAAAACAAGATTGCTGGAAAAGAGCATTGCATTTTGTACAGCCTCGCTATCTTATCTTTGTCAATGCAACACTAACGCCAGTCTCCCACCGGCTTTTGCATTTCGAGATAATGCCAGAGATAGGCTTCTCTCACCATGTCTGTCTCCTTCTTGAAGGCTTCAAGAGCTTCCATGAACCCATTGGATGCCATATAATCGGCAATCGCCTTGTTGCTGCACACACAAGAAGAAACAAGTATTGAGGGGTGACCACTACACTAACAACAATGCACACTTTTAACGCAATAGCATTAAAGAGCTTGTTCCGCAGAAATTCCGGTGTCTGCATCGGTGTCAACATTGTTGGTTGTCAGTGAAAAATCATCATCTTATCCGTGAATGAAAAATCGAGAAAGATGCAAATAAAATAAATAATAAATCTTCGGTCAGAGTGAAAATTGAACCCAGGCTGTCTGCGTGGCAAGCATAGGTCGGCAAAACTTGTGGAGCTCACTCAGACTCACTCATGAAATATATTTTGCGCTTAGGGCTCACTCGTACTCAGACTCACCTACATTTTTCTGAGCCGGACTCACTCGGACTCACACTCACGAAAATATTCTTCAACCGGACTCACTCGGACTCAAACTCATCAAAACATTACTCACCCGGACTCACTCAGACTCAGACTCATGGCTCGATCTGAGTCTGAGTGAGTCCGAGTGAGTCGACTCATGAGTCCGTTAGCCTAGCATTACCTTTTTCGACCATGGTGCCAATGCTCTATAACACGAATATCTCGCGTAACCGGTGCTCTTCTTGGCACCTTTTCATATTAGTAACTTCGAATACGAATTATGAGTGCTCGTAAACCAGTAAAGTCATTTTTCTTGAAAGAGATGACAACATAAGATATAATTATCAAGAACTTCCTTCGAAGAGTTGGCAAGGGAAGGGGGGGGGGGGTCAAGTCATTGCCTTACATCATTCGCGCCTGTGATACTAAATATTGAAATGGTGTATGAAGGACACTGCTTTGGAATATGTGTGAGTAGACGTGAGTATAAACGTGTATACAAGTAAAGCTGATACAAATATTGAAGATGAGTTGATATGACCATAGGTCGGCAAAAAAAAGTGGAAATCACTCAGACTCACTCAAGAAATATATCTAGCGCTTTGGACTCAGTCGGACTCAGACTCACCAAAATTTTTCTGAGCCGAACTCACTCGGACTCACACTCACGAAAATTTTCTTCAACCAGACTCACTCGAACTCAAACTCACCAAAATTTTACTCAGCCGGACTCACTCAGACTCAGACTCACGGCTCAGTCTGAGTCTGAGTGAGTCCGAGTGAGTCGACTCATGAGTGAGTTTGCCGACCTATGGTGGCAAGCAGGTGTTCTATCATGAAGCCACACTACTGCTTGAAACTGCTTCAGACAAAAACACTATATGAATGTCATGTAGTAGAAGCAGTCTCCTACTTGGTTCCATTTGCCTACTTGGTTCCATGCGTCTCGAAATAACTCTGAAAAGTATTCAAAGGCGCTTTATTCGCGTGATACAAGTAATATATTTTTCTGAAAATATTGCGAAGACTGGCTTCACTGCACTGCACCATAGAAGTTGCCCTAACCTCTTCAGTCTTCAGTGTAGAAAATGTCTCTCTGAAATATAAAGCACAGGAACGTGCATGCCCGAGAAAAAAAAACGCCTGGACACGTGGGTGGCGTTTTGTTCACATATAATGGCATCCACTGCCGATACATCGAGATGCACTTGTCCGAATCCGATGATTTAGAGAAAGCATGCTGCTCTGCATACTTGCTGCCACACTCACAGAACTGAAATTTTTCTTCATTCCGCAACGCTTCGGCAAACAAGCATTTTCTTTTCTAAATGAAGCTGCTGTTGCCGGCGCACACGCCACTCACACACAAAGGAGGATGCCATTTGTTAATTTTGGTTACCAGAATCAAGTCCTTTTTCGACCAAAATGCACGCTTTAAGCTCGTTCTAAAACATTTTAAAGTGCCATCTGTTCAAACCAAAGAGAACTCTGAAAAAAAGTAATGATGGTAGCTTAGCAGCAGTGCCCCCCAAACAAAGCTTTCAAAGTGGACGAGCTCACCTCGTCTTCGGTAGGGAAAGGGTTTAAATTGAGCGTATTTCCTGTTATTACCCTAAAATTGCCTACTTCATAAGTGTGTTAAAACATCATCAGGTTAAATGACATTAAATTTGGATATGTGACAGCTCCACCAAAAAAAAAAGAAATCATTCAGGAACTAAAGGCCTTAACTACTGAATGCCATTTCTTGTGCCCATGTGGCATAGGTGTAAGTAACATCAACAATCAAAGGAGACAGAAGTTCAGATGAAGTTAGAAGCTTGAAGTGATAAGAAATCGTTGAACAGGGAACAGCGCTGTAGCCAACGCCTCTACAAGAGGACCAGTCTTCGTCAGGGCAATATCCTGATACACCATCATGCCCTGATGAAGAAAACTCCCCTTAATAGTTCCAACGTCATTCTCTGTTCAATGATGTTTCATCAACAATCATCGGTGATACACCTTACAGACATGTGCAAAAGCCACACCTGAAATTCTGACGAGGTGTGGTTCTTGCATGGGTCCAAGCCAATTTTTCCGCCTACAAGTGTGAAATTCATCACAATCTGCTGCATTCCTCCAAAATCACACGCCACCTTAAGAACGCTATCCTTTTCATGATGACTTGATTCCCTCATGCACACCGCACCATCGAATAATCGTCATCACTTTGAACTGCCACTACTGCTTACGCTGGGTTTGCCAGCACAGTAATTGATTAAGTCCAAGTCCAAGTCATCTTCTGTGCCACCATGGCATAGGAGATCCCCGTTACCGCGAAGCTCTTAACAATTACTGGGAATTCATCGGTACATAAATGATGACACATAGCAAGCGTTTAGGTTGGGTAACAACCATTACACATTTTTCTTTGATGCTAACGTTCCCCTTGAAATGATGGAGTGCAGCAACATGTGACACCTCTACACAGAGCAAAATTTATTGTGCAGCATTATGGCTAGGCGTTATGACAATGATCATTAAAAAAAAAAAATGAACAAACGCTTCCTTCAGGTGTAGCAGCCACAACAGATGAAAGAGCACGGGAGTCGTCAATGTATCAATACTTCGCGAGGTTCGTGACATTTACCTCCCGTGTATTGCAACAACTGGTTTTTGTAAAGATCTATTTGAATATTAAGGCGCTCTGAAAGTTATTCTTTACATGTAGAAGATATGATCCAATTATGAAGCACACTATAGTGGAGGACAAGAGATTAACTTACACAACCTCTGATTCATAGACGTGAACATTAATTGTTAGCAAGTACTTTTTTTTCCCCCCCCCCCCGATATAAAGCATTTGGATCTTCATTTAATGCAAGGAAAAAAAAAGAAAAATTGCAAACAAAAATCTCCCAGAATTCCTTTAAAGTGAGGACACAACCAATGTGGAGACAACTTAATTTAATGATCAAGTCCTGAGTGCACAAAATTTTTCTTGCATCCATATGTGATGCCAACAATTGAGTTTGCTATCACAACTGTCTCAACACTACTGATCTGTGTGGCAGGCCCAGAAACCTTGTATAGTGAAGAAATTTTGTTGCACAAGAAAACTTGTGAATGCAAGCCCTGGTGGCTACTGACACTAAGCAAAAAAAAAATTAAACAGTAACTGCACACCACTAGCCTGCTCTACCCTGATGCTGTGTGCCAAAGCACTGCTGTACTTTGGCGCACGACATCAAGCTCTGTTTAAGCAGTCGCACATTTCAAATGTCCCATTTATCTGAGTACCCGGGACGTGCCAACATGAGCTTGAGAAGCTCGAGACAAGTGCCCCTTACATCTCGCATGCAATTATTTTGTTAAAGCTGTGCATGGTGGTTTATAGAAGCACCCTATTTAAACAACATAGTTAATCAGCAGGTAATCTGCCGTTTCTGCAATACCGAATGAAACTAGCAGGTACATAATGCAATATTCAGAAATAATTGTCATAATTTGACTTCCACAAATTAAACCACGTTCAAGTTATTCGCCACAATATAATATCCAGTGCTGAAGTCCTCTTCCCTATCTGTACAGGCAGCATGCACAAATCCATACACCAGGCTAAAAGGCAACAGTTTCTCGCACGCAAAACTTCAAGCTGGTTCTCACTGACACAGCATGCACAGCTATTGAAATGTAGGTCAGCCAGTAGTGACAGCCAACTGATTGCCGCAGCTAGACGACCTCCAAAGAATGTTGCTGCATATGGAACAGTCTGCCTACAGTCATCACAACTTCACGTACAGTTGTGCAAAATGCCAATGACGCAATTAAGTACCATTGATGTATTTCTACATAACCTCTGCAGATGTACTGGGCAACAAAAAGCAGGCGTTCTGAAACAGCATATGAAAACTGCTTATGGCAAAACATTAGGCACAAATACCTTGATTATATAACCTCCAATGTGGCTACCCTCTGGCTCGACAAGTTTTTCACTAGCTAGGAAATAGTATGTAGTGTAATTCATACATTGCAGACAGTGCTTTAGAGGCCAGAGTACTGCCTCTTACTAACGAAAATAGCGTTATGCAAAAAGAAGCGAAATATAATAAAAAGACGCATCATTACATCTTTTCACGTAACACCGACTCCATTAACCCCATGAGTGAAATGTGGATGAACATGGTAGTGCAACCACACTGCACGCATGACACTGGCTCGGGTATTTGTTGTGTATGGCATCCCGCTTAAATGCGACAAGGAGTAAATGGAGCAAACTGGTAACTGTACCAATTATCAGATGCAGGAACTTGCTAATCATTTACCCACTGGTGCAGACAACAATCTTCCACTACATCGTAAGCAGAGCGGTTGCACTCCCATTATTAGCAATGAGAAACTCGTGAAGAAGGTGAAGCAGCAGGAGAAATGATGTTCCACTGAAAAGTCACTTTTGTAAACTTGGCCACCGAAAAGTGCGTAAGCACTCCTTCGGTGTCCCTGACCAAGAAACGTCAGATTCCTTCAACAGTGGTAATGAGCATAGATAAGGCGAGCAGGATAGTTTTCGGTAATGTAAGCTTTGCGAGTGCTCTGTACAAAACTTGGGAGCAGCAGTTCTGCAACAATAAAGTTTGGCTGTTAGTCTCGAAACATTTGAGTCACTTTGGCTGTTTATGCCTCAATTTTTTTTTCCCCCACTTCAGTGGCATCCTTCCTGGCATGCCCATGCACAAACTCACCCAACATGCAACTTCCATGGTTGTGTGTAGGCTGTCTGCTTCTTGAACGCGAAAAATCCAACAGTGAAATGCGTTTTCTTTTAAGCTAGACAGTGCAGCATGGCTTCCACATTTTGCAGCAAAGGTGTTAAAAGGCATTTTCACAGTTATTCTCAAGCTGCAAATGCTGGCACATGCAGCACGCTCAGTATCAATCGATCACTAGTGTAACCTTATAAAATTAAAGTAACCTCGTGCACACATTGCATGAATAGAGGACATCATTGTGCAGTCTTCTTTAGTCATTAGACCACTTCCTGCTTTTCACATAACATTTTAACAGCTCCAATATGTTTATCTTTGTACAGCTGCAGTGATAAAGAAGAAACAGCAACATGGTGTAGGTGGGAAACTGGCAGCATATCAACACAGTGCCGGTGACACACAGGAAGTCCTGGTGATGAATCATCACTAAAAAAATTGCCAGCAAACACACTGCTGGTGCATACAAATGGTTTGACAACTCACTTATAAAAAGCTTTGCTGCCATCGAATATAACACCACCTCTACTAAATCTTGCTCTGGTAGCAGCACTGCATGCACATAAAAATGTTTCTGAGCATTTAGAGCATTAACAGAAGAAATGTTTTATTAGCCATTATCTGAGCATATACAGAACCCAGTGCAATTCATTTTCACAGTTGCGTAGAAATTCTAGTTCTTAAAATGGGACAGCGTCAAGTCTGCTCCAATATCAAAGTGCCACATTGAACGCTTGTGGGAAAAACAGAAAAAAAGTTATGGTAAACACCTGCTTGGTTATTTAGCTTAGCTCCAAGTGTAACAGGGACCTGATATTAAGGTTTCTTTGATTTTAATCGAGAATAACTCCCAGGATATTTTTATGGTTATTAGATGCATTCTGCTTGTACATGCATGCTCTTATTCTCCTGCACCAAAAAAAATCGCCTAGCAAGTTAGCATTTTATGCATGTCCATCTTTGCACTGCTTTGTCTGACTCGAGCACCATAATTTTTTTTTTCATTTTTATTATTACGCAATAACACAATGTTGACTGTTCACAGGAGCTGTGGTTCCACCTCTGAAGGAACGGACCTGCAGAATATAAGCTAAAAATATGGCACCCAAGTATCTGAAGTAAAATGTATTCACTGCCATGTGTCTGCACCCATCTTTGTAACTGTTAAAGCTCACAAAATACCATTGGTGTATCCGGATGGCAATAATAAGTCAAAATGTAATGTTTGCTTAAACGCCTATCCATGGATGGGCCATCGTTGGCCTTATTAACACGCAAGAATTTTTGACATTCTGGAATTCAGAAGTCAAGATTCCAATTCAACGCAATGAGACAAATAATGGCATCACTACTTTAATTTAATTTGGCTCATCTAGCATTAATGATGCACACCTAAATCAGGCCTCACAGTGTTACAAACAATACATTATGACAAATGTTACTCGCTTACGATACCACAACCCACAGAGACAGAATTCTTGCTCTCGACTAGCTGTGGACAGCAGACATTCTCCATTGTAAGCTAAATCTAAGCAGACAAGTGTTTCTGCCTGCTGCAAAGGCAAGGAATCAAACCGGCAACCTTGCATGCCAGCAGTCGAACGGAGCAGCTGCCGAGCCATTACAACAAGTCAACACAAAGTGACATTTGACAATAAAATGTCATTTGCCCTGCCCATGTCATGAGAATTACAAAGCCATCACCATTCACAACACAATCGATCAAATTTGTCCCAACAAGTTTAACAATAACTCATAGCGAGAGGTGAAAAAATAAAAATAGAGAATACTTCAAGCATACAAGTGCTTAGTGGGAGCTTATTGGAGGCAAATGCCTACACCGGCATAATGATGCAGTGATGCCATGCACTTCATATGCTCAAGATGGAACATGACATCACTGCACGGCACTATGGTCTATGCTTTAAAGGGGTATTGTATGGTTTTCTAAGCTGAGGTTTTGTGCATTCATTCTCAGAATTTTATCTTTCCGGGATGCTGAGAACAGCTGTAAAGAAAACATGGCAACTTGGAACTGCGTGTTGGCAGATTTCATCGAGAAGCCAGAACTGCTCAGTCGCTTTTAAAGGGCCCGTCAACAGGCTCCTACTTTTTTTTAACACCCCCCAAACAAGCTCGCCAATTCGTACAGTAGACCGCGGCGACCACGTTTCCCGAATATTACAGCGCTGCGCGCCGCGCAGACCCTCCATTTCGAAAAACAATTCCCGCGCTGCTTTCCTACACCTGACCCATCCTCCTTGTACGCGCAGTGACGTCAAGTCGGCGAACGCCGACCTGACGTGGCACTGAGCTTGTCAATTGGTCTTTTGCCCTACGAAACAGCGCCTTGGCCCTACGGTGATGCAGTTTCGGCCGCGCAGTACGCATTTTCGTTTTCCTGTGCTGCCCTCTGCCATTTTGTAGAGCCCGAGACTACCGGGAGAAGCGGTATTGCCAGAACGAAAGCCTCCGAGATAAAGAGGCGTCTCGCTACTTTACCGCTTGGGAAAGGTTCGTCTCTTCACATCGCGCTTCCTCCCTGCGCCGCTGACACGTGCTCATGTGGGGGAAGCCCTGCTCGGTCGTTGGCTGCGCGCCGATGACGTATCACTGACGTCATGTCACGTTGCCGAAGTGGGCAGAGTCACGACGACGGGCTACGCCTCCCCATTTCTACAGCGGAGAAGGGTGGCGAGGCCGCGCGAAAATTTGAAACCAGCTGAAACGGATGTTCTAACCCCTGTAACTTCCTTATTATTGCGCGTATTCGCAAAATTCTTGCAGCAGCAGGTTCCCATAGCAAAAGTGCACATATTTCTCTCTATAACAATTTTTGGACCTCGAGGGGTTGTTGACGGGCCCTTTAAGTACCAAACACCAACGCCCGAGAAACCAGTACCTCTACCCACAACACGGCTACTGATGCAAGATTCAAAGCTCATTCACGAGCGCACATGCACAATGCAGGATATGGAGGTGGTGACTCATGAGAGAAGGCAATGAACCTCAGCTGGCTTGCCCACGAACTGCGATAGCGGCAGCTGCTTTTCAAAGCAATTTCATCGGATGCATCAGGCACGGGCGACAACTATACACGGCCACTTGGCATACTTTTCGTTACAACCAAGCTCCCTCCTTCAAATGACTTCGAAGATACCGCAAATGTCAATTTCACGGCCAAGCCTGCACGGGGTTCTTGCTGTGCACAAACTGGAATTGAAATTCAATCCCGATTCCTGAGGCAGGCGCTTCATATCCACTGTTGCTTTTGTGCCAACAATACCCAACATAACTGACTAATTTCTAATTCCATCAAGACAGTGGTAGTCTGCAAATTTTGCATGGCAGCAAGGCCCGAGATGGAATGTGAGAAGAGAAAGGTTCTCTCAATAAAAAAAAACACAAAAGCTGATTGAATAAACAACTCCTGTGTATATTATTCACAAGCCCTATGTGCTGATTACATAAAACCTAACAGATGTCATGCAAGAAATAGTGGCGATGGAATATAATATTTACAATATCCAAGCCCAACATAAAAAGCTAAACATACCCAGGATTTGGCAGCAAGTTCACGAAGACCCATAACTAAACTCAAGCAAAAAGATTTTCAATGGGGTTAACCCTGCACCACACAAGGAGTCTATAAAAGTTTTTCAGTTCATGAAAAAAAAAATTGAGTAAAAGCAGCTCTAAATGCCCAGATTGCAATACATACCATCCTTAAAATACAACGCACACGAGTTTTATTTCTTGCTGCCAGACCTAAACAGATTACACTACTTGCATTATATACTTGTCAAAGTGTGGTATGCAGCATAGTTTATGAGAATTTCAGGACATTTAGCAAAGCACTGTTCAAGCCCAAAATTAGGAACTGAACTTTGTTTAGCCCATTGATAATTACGTGTGGAAACGTGGACATGCTTCATGCACATGTTCATAATGTGTGCATGAAATTAAAGGCTCTCAGTGAACTGATAATGCTAATAAGCATAACTAGCAAGGGGTGCACTAAATGTTTCACAAACCGTTCTATAGTGAGCCAGCCCCAAGGAAGTAGCTACAAGAACACATCTGGGCAACCAGACAATCAAAACAAAAGAAAAAGAAAGAAAAAGATTGTCTAGCGACCCCCCACCCCAATCCTATTGTGAAGCACTACCTCCTCTCAGGATGAGAAAGATAAGCAGGAGAGAAGGGTGGGAAAGGAGAGGGGGGGGGGGTGTAACCTGAGGTGTTTGGCCCTAAGCACCTCTGAGGGCTTTCCCATTGTCCACCAGCGAAGAGAGAAAAAAAGAAGCAGCGAACAATTTCCCGCTCACACTGGGAAGAGCTGAGGCTGCCCACAATAAAAAGCAAAACGAAAAACCAAAGGGAAGGTGCTATGGAGAGATTACGGGAGATTCACCGGGGGACACTGCAAGTGAGCCCAAATTGTGTCAAGACACAATGGCAGTGGAAGAAAAATGAGCCAAATGCTTCTGCTGGAAGGGCACAACTGGCCAGCGGCCATTTAGAAGCAAATTGCACCCTCTGCTCCCATCACCTTCCACAAGAACGGAGGCCAGCCTGTCCAAACAGCTTAACAGGAGAGAGATGGAGAAGCGAGCCCTCCAAGTTCACGTGAGTGGCTAGGAAAGAACGTAGCACCTAGCCTATCCACCAGGGAGGCCAACACTGAACCAAAAGGGTACAGTCTGTTATAACCAATGAAAACATGTCACCTCCGCCTGCAGTTATCGCTGTTCCTCCCACTGAGAATTTGCGCAAATGCTCCATCCAATAGCGTTTACTCACACTCCTGATGCCAAGCACTTCCCGAGTGTTTCAGATGGTTGACTTTCCCATACAGACACGTTTCGTGCCACTGGTTTTGGGTCGGAAACGTGAATGTCCCAGTAAATTTTTTCAGCGATTCAGACATCGCTGCCCAGCCAAACATAATGTTTTAGGTAGTAACGACTAAACTAACTCTTAATGTGCATCGCATTTACGTTAGCCAAGAAAAAGTACTCGCGTTTCTAGCAGAAATAACCTAGCACAACCGTCTTTCACAGGTGAATGGCACACATGCCATGGTTTTGCAGGTAGAGCCTAAATTCCTCCTTAGGTTGCATCTGAGTATAGTAAAGAAAACCAGTTCCTAGTGCTACCACACATCATGGCTTTTCATCTTCCAAAGAATGAAACTGACTCATACTGCATGTCACCTCTGTGCATAAATGCCTTTAGAGGATGCTAAAGATATTAAGTTAGTGTTTTGTCTATGCTTCCAGAACACTGAAACAGTCAGCCCAACTGTGCACAATCGGTCGATAAGCCACAAAACATAAAAGCAAACAACGAGGAAGCCATGCCTTCTCAAAAGTCACTAGCTCATCTGATCTGCATTTTCCCATCATCTACTCGAGGCCTTTCAGTGTGCTACTGATGAAGAATTTTCACTTTGAAAGACTTTGTATGCATGAGAACTATTCAAATGTACTTAAGCATGCAAAATCATTTATGTCTGCCAGATCCCTGCTGGTAACCTACATTGTTCCAACAGATAAGTGGACGCAAGAATTTCCTTATGAGAACTGCTTCCCCAGTCAACCTACGAAAGTCTAGTGCCACTGAGGGCTTTTAGAGCTACAAAGGTAGTCAACATCCCTGAAACACTGTTCGACGTGACACAGGTTCTATGGCTCTGCACTCAGAATGCATGAAACATCTACATGCTAGAAGAGTGCCAATTTTTAGGCTGCCTGGCTTTTGATAATTCATATTTCCACAATCCCTACTTTAGGGTGTCCATTGTTATGAACGGATCAAGCACAAGAGGTGCTTCGTGAATACAGGCATTAGAGAGACACACATCTTACTCAACACAACTGACTGCAATGAAGTACAGTGGAATCTCGATACAATTCTGCATAATATGCTTTCAGCCCAATAGGTTTTCTTTTTATTCCCGGCCAATGTCCCTTGAAAACAATGAGTTTTCATGCGTTTAATACCATCACATTTTTGCCCAAACTTTGGTAATACGACCACGAAAGTAAATTTAATCGATATGTCTAAAAATCCAATGGTTACTCTTTCGTGTACTAGCCCAAACTGTGTTCCAACCATAGACCGTGTGCAGGGTTCCCCTACAGGGAGGGGAGGCGCGAAGGTTTGTAGCAGCGGCCCCCCCCTCCCTATATGTCAATGTATGGGGCCGACTTTGCGCCCCCCCCCCCCTCATGTCAATGTATGAGGCTGGTTTTACGCCCCTCCCTCTTAGGTGATTAGGGGGAGGGATGGCTGCTCCCCCCCCCACATCCGAAACACGCCTATGGTTCCAACAAGCCACAAGCTGCAGAGGCTGGAAGCAGCACTGAAAAGAAAGAGTAGCGCAAATTGACCAGCTACATCAATGTTGCTCAATAAATGTGAGTTGCCGACGGCGTACACATAATTTCCTTTTTTTCTTTAACGTCCTTGGTTAATAAGATTTTTGCGTGACATTTCATTTTCTGGTTCCTTTGAAAAACGCATCAACGAGATGCCACTGTATTGTACAACGAATGTTCAGGTATGCGAGGACACAGTAACATAAGGAAAAAGGCTAACACTACTGCTACCCACCAGGTTTGTGCACTAAAGCATGCGCACAAACACAGGCAATTCACCATGAAGCACTTGAGAGCTTTACCTAACATGTAATAGTAAGGATGCACCAAATTTGAACTGTTTTTCATGCATTTCAGGTAGGGAACACGCAAGTACAGCCTTTCCGTGCATTACACGTGTTGCTTTCGAAAAGAACAATTTAAGAGAATCATTCAGCTCCGACCATCCCCAGCAGTAGGAGACTAAATTATTCATAATGCCTTGCACTCGGGTTCTTGCCTAAGCTCTAGTGTGCCACATGTATGATGCTGCTCCGTATACATGAGGTGACAATAAATTTAAGACTGTTTCTTTAGATGTGCAATCAAAACGTGGACAATCCAAAATAAAAACACTTAAATGGACACTAAAGGGCAAAAAGATTTTTTGCATATTATTTAAGTACAATTTCACAATCCCGAAAACGCCACTCTCACCGCGACACGACGCTTGGCAAGAGAGAAAACGCGCGAAAAAAAATGCGGGTGGAGACGCCACCTTGACATTCCCGCACCAAACACTGTGACGTCATAGATTTTGAAGGAGTCTACTGAGTCCTACGTAGCTTCTAATCGATAAAATTAGGTGTATTGTCATCTGTGGGTGCCATAGACCTAGCATACGAAGTTTCAGAAAATTTCATCGTGCCAATGTCGCGAAAATACGAAAAAAAAAAAATTTGGAATTTCTGACGTCATGCGTGCAGATATCGGCGCCAAATTTTAAAATAAAACTTCTACCTTGATTTTCGGCACTAATAATGAACTTATGATAGTGAAACATATGGCATTAGAGTTCTCAGAGTGCAGTTTGTCAATCTAAACCAAGTCATTGTTTCGCTTTAGTGTCCCTTTAATAATGCTTCTCCCTTTTCTGCTTCACATTTGCATCATGCTACAAGACAACCCTTTATGACACAGCAAGAACCTTTGACAAGCTGAGTGCAATGACCCGACAGTAATATGCGAGACCTTAAGAGTCACCTTTCAATTATGAACGAGACATGATGTGTCACCACGCACAGTAGTGAATCAGTACGTTCCACTCCAATTCCTTCCAGTACACAACTCCACGTGTAATGAAGTACTGAATGTCTATAGGCTCAACAGTTCTCTGTTGGGATAGTCAGCCGACAAGACTTGCAACAAAGACATTACATATCACATTTCAATTCCCACTGGCGTGTTTAGTGTTGGTGAAATATCATAGCAGCTATATACCTTTTCACAGGAGGGAAAAAACACCGCCATGCTGGGCTGTGCGCGGGACTACAAAGGCTGACGTCACAGCCTTGGCAGTGCATTTTTGGGGGGGTCACGCCAATTTGTGCCAACCCAGAAAGGACTATGGTGGTGCCCAGGGAGCTGTTTTTGAAAAGGTCTACACAGGGCAATCGAAGTATTTATGTGACATCTGAACAGGTCATTCTTTTTGTTACAACAATGGCACAGACCCCGCAAGCTACAGTAAACCTCAGAGTACACTGTATATAATTTACTGTATTACGTGTTTTTACGGACTAGTTTCAGTTTTCGCACGCAGACTGTAATGATGCATGGTGTCATCCCAACACACTAGTCCCTGCATCTGCTGCTGCAACCGCAAAAAATGAGTGTTGCACACAACTTTAGCTAACTCACCATGTCACTTCGCAACGATTTCGATGACACCAGGTCAAGCATTTCGAGACCTGCTTTCATTTTCAAATTAGAATGTACCAGAATTGATTTCCAACCTACGTACTTGACAAACCACGTCACTTATGCAAAAAACAAGCAGATAAAACCTTGAAGCGCTATAACCTTGAAAATGTGTGCCAGTATTCCTTCATGCTTCGAGCAGGGACTGCACTGAACGACATTTAACTGGCCCAGGCGCCTGCTACTGCTGACATACCAGTTTTTCTTTTTGTAAGTCGCAACAGGGATGTCTTCAAAAGTCGCCCAGACACCTCTCGACCCAAAAAAAAAAAAAAAAGGCCTTGCGCACAGGGCTTTCTCTGCGTTTTTTCCTGAAGCAATAATGCGCGCTCGAGAGAATCGACCCTCGCTCGGGAAACACGGAACAATAACCTTGGAGAGGGTAACCACACAGTGCGAGTGTATATTCACCGTGCACCCGGTAGGAACCACAAATTTTTCGTTTTCATTCTTTTCTTTCCCTTTCATGTCTGTCTCTCTCTCACGAGCACAGGCAGGTTTACCGCACGCCTGAAAGCATCGTTCACGCGTGAGCGATCACAATTTTTTTTTTAACGAGTCGTCCAGCCTCAAAGTAGGGGATGCTGTGATGTCCCCACCAGCACACTGCCGAAAAAAAAACCAACAAAAATCCATTCGGCCCGTCCGTTAATCCTTCCTTCCCCTTCGGTAACCGGTTCAGGACGAAGGTTTATTATTACTGTTTTTTAAATCTGCAAGTTTGTCGTGCGGGATTACAATAATCGTGGAGGTATGCAAGCAAAGAAAGAAAACACCTGTGGGCAATACATTTTAAAGCAAGTAGGCGGCGACAAGAGCATGCATCTGTATAAGCTGCAAAGGTCGCCTGCCCCCCAGAGAGGAAGAACAAAAAAAAATAAAAACAAAGAAACCGCGTGATCCACACACACACACACACACACACTCGGGGAGCCGTCAAGTCAAGCGAGACGGCACACGGCACAAGAGTCATCGCGCTCTTGTGGGAAGCGGACTACGCTCGAACGCATCGCCACAGGGGATCCATGGCTGCAGGACAGATGCCCAGCGAACACAAACAGCCCGACACTGACATCGCGGTCAACACACGCACAAAATAAGGACACGGAACAAGCACAGGCGGCTTAAATAGCGAAGAATACGAGAGGTACTCACAGCTCTTCCCTCTGCCTTTGGGACAACACCATTTTCATAGTCCGGGAAGGTTTTGGTGCAGCGCGTAATCCGGGGTTTTTCTTCGCTTCTTCCGTTCAACCTGACGGGAGCCTCGACGAGTCGGGAGGACGGTCCGGCTCAAGGCTGTTGTTGCCTCCACCTTGGAGCACCAGAGAGGACGACACACTCAGCCGGCGACTCGATTCCGAGCGAAACTTGGAATTCTAGCTGGCGGCGCACGCCTACCGCGCGCCATACACATACACACACAGCCGTCGCCAATTAGGCGTAGAACCACGCCGCACTCCCAAAAGAAACTACGGCAAAGGGCCGGTAGGACAAACCCCCCCCGCCTCTCAAACGGTATTTTTCGCCGACAAGATGACCCACACTCGAGGGCCGACCGTTCAGTTACGCAAGTGTTATTGCTCGTCGTCCCTACGCCACCGCCAACAGCTGCTCCACAACGACTCCCGGTGACGTCAAGAGCGAACGCCGCCCCGAGAAGGTTGCCGCTGCCGCTCTGTCCGTCCCGTAGCAGTAGTGTATCGCCTCGATTTCTTTTCCCCCCCCACCACCACCACAGCTCGCGACTGTGCTTCCGTAACTTTGCGCGGTGAGAACCACGCGCGCAGTGCGGTACGCTGTCAGCGGCGGCGGTGTCGAGAAAACGAGCACACCGCGAGACGTTCGCTGGCCGAGAAAAACCGATTGTTCGCACGCGGGGGGGGCCAGAATCAGCAAGAAAACAATTCCTGTTTGCGTAGGCTGGCCTGGGTTGCACGGCTACTCTCCTTTCTCGCGAAGCACTCCCCGTCGACAACGAAACCGCCGCCTAGACTCGCTGACAGGCGCGGCGTGGCGAGCACGTTAAACTCGAGCGGCCCGTCATTTCGAGCGACGACGACGCGCTTTCGCGCACTGCTAACTGACACGGGTACGGCCCCGAGATGCTCGTCGCCAGCGAGCCCGTTGCCCGGGTGCTGTCTTTAGGCCTAGGGGCAGAGACGGGCAGTCCTATCGAGCGAACGGGTCCGTCACCGAGACATCGCGACCGCGTTTTCTGGCGACCACTGGACTCGCGAAAGCGCTAACGGCGGTCAAACGTCTCCGGATTCCACTCACCTGGCTGTGCCTAGTAATTCATTCATTCCCAAAAACAGCGAGTTTCAAAGACGGACACACTCGTTTGTCACCACCACACTTCCCACAATTCCGCGCTCCGCAACCAGCAGCAGCGCCAGCGGCGCCAGCCAGCGGTGCCAGCAAAAACAAGCCAGCGCGCGAAATCTCGTCTGCTCCCGTCTGCCGAGATCGAGAGCGAGACTCCTCTAAAATCAATCGAAACTGGTGCGCCGTCTCGGAACTGTCTCGGGGCGTGCAGGGTCGCGTACGTTGAATTTCATTTTTTTATTTTTCTCTGAGAGGACAGTAATTACGAAACATCGACGTTGGAGCGCAACTTGGCTCTTCAAAACTTATGCATTTTGATGTGACGTGCACTCAACGGTGTCGCGCGGTCAGCGCAACCGTTTCAAACGCGTCTCCCTCTGCAGTACGTGTTTTGGCGAATTAGGGCACTTACCTTCTATAGCTCTTTAACTTGCGGCTGTGCACAAGGGTTTTGCGATAAGCTTTTGTAGGCTGTGAGAAACAGTTTATACATTTGAGCTTCCCGTGGGCCAGCGCATGACCTTGTAATTTGTGTGCGAACGCAACCCGCGCTGCTGTACACAGTTCACACTTGTGGACTTGCCCAGTCACGGCCGTCTTCGCCACCACCGTGCAACAGGCCGTCAGGCCTGGCCGACCATCATGAACCGTTAATTTTATCGTTCGCCTGCTGTAGACTTTCTGCGCGAATCAATTTTACTCAATTTAAATGCACAACATTTCTTGGCAAACCAAAGACACTTCGATCGTCTCCATACCTATAGCTTCGTCTGGGCGCTCTCGTGGTACTCTCAATCCTTTACTTGGCACATACCAAAATTTGCATGGGAGGGCTTTAGTGTATGATGATAACGATGAGGTCATATTTACATGAATAGCGTGATCGAGATGCGTCGCGTACGTCATGACACCCTTTCCTTCAGTCACGTACGTAATAATAATATCTGGGGTTTTACGTCCCAAAACCACGATATGATTATGAGAGACGCCGTAGTGGTGGGCTCCGGAAATTTTGACCATCTGGTGTTCTTTAACGTGCACTGAAATCGCACAGTACACGGGCCTCTACCATTTCGCCTCCATAGAAATGCGACCGCCACGGCTGGGTTCGAACCCGCGACCTTTGGGTCAGCAGCGGGGCACCATAGCCACTGTTCCACCGAGGCGGACGTGTCACGTACGTATGGCACATATACGGCATACAAGTCAGCCCCATACATTGACATAATGGGGGGGGGGGGTGCACTTTGACGAACCTTCGGTCCCCCCCTGAAGGGGAACCCTGCGCACGCCTATGCCGGCATAACGGCTCATGGAATGCGGGTATGAGCCACAGGTGATGCCATTATAGGGTCTTTTGTATACGCAGTTTTAAACACTGGCGTAGCTCTGTGGTAGAATGCTTGACTGCCACGCAGAATATGCTTGGGTTCGATTCCGGCTAGCTCTTACCGTGATTTCCAATCTTTCCGTCACTGATTTTTAAACGCGAAGCATTTCTTTGCGTACTGCAAGCACTTTGAGCGTTTCTATCTACGTATCTATCTATCTATCTATCTAGCCGCCTACATCTGGATGCTCTGGTGATCGCTTCCTTAACTTGAGGTAGACCAAGATTAGTATGGGAGGCTAAGAGGATTTGACGAATACGACTGGCTGGTCATGACTTGAATGACGTAAAATTCCCGTCGCGTGCGTCGTCAAACTCATTTCTCCAGACACGTGTGGCTCATACCCGTATACCACGAGCTGCGGTATGCGGGTATGCGCCACAGGTGTTTGACAATTTATACTTACCCAGGAACGGCGAGGACAGACATTGGTCATTTAAATGCGAGAGCGTTGAGAAAAACTGACATCGGCGGCGTTGACACTGGTAATTTAAATGCGATAGCGTTAAGAAAAACTGACATCAGTGGCGTTGACCCGACGAATGCAAAGAATAGAAATCAGAGTCCCAGCAGGAATCGAACCCAAGCTTTCTGTGTGGCAGTCAAGTATTCTACCACAGAGCCACTTGAGGTCTCGAAACTGCTTTGGAAAAAGACGCTTTGCAGGCGTAATGTTGGTGAAACGGCAATTGTGGTTGCAGTGCTGGCTATCTAATTGAAAAAAATTACATATGTACTACTATGACGAAGGAGTCATGTCGCATTAACGTCAATTTTAAGCACAACCACTGTAGTTGGTCTACGTAGCACTGCCCAGGGCCAGGGGCGTATCCAGAAATTTTTTTCGGGGGGGGGGGGGGGAGCACCTCCTTGATTTCGGGGGGTGCATCGCCCTGAAATGGTCATTTTTCGCTCTGCATGCGATGGCGAAAAAAAATTCGGGGGGGGGGGGGGGGGGGGCACGTGCCCGGTGTGCCACCCCCTGGCTACGCCACTGCCCAGGGCTACCATCCTCGCAAACACAAGCGCTACATATCAGCTTACGGCTTCTGGTGTTGGCAATACCCTTGTATCTGTTGGCATCGTTACACAACTGTAAACAACTGGTCATATGAAACATATGCGACTATTGAACATATGTCTGTGCGGGCATCGTTTGTACATCTCTTTAGCGTCATTTCGTAACGTTTCGCTCAATAAAAAAATTACAAACCAGTCACCCTACATCCGCATGCTTCGCATAACATCGATTTCCATGGTACTTAGGATCTGCCTAATTTTTCCCTTACCGACGACGCCTGCGCCACATTTTCTGCGGACACAAACTCCATAACGTGATCGCGTAATGATTTTTAAAGTCCAGCTGTTAATTATCGCTGTGTCCGCCACGGTGGATCAGTGGCTAAGGTGCTCGGCTGCTGACCCGGAGGTCGCGGGTTCGATCCCAGCCGCGGCGGTCGCATTTCGGTGGAGGCGAAATGGTAGAGGCCCGTGTAATGTGCGATGTCAGTGCACGTTAAAGAACACCAGATGGTCGAAATTTCCGGAGCCCTCCACTACGGCGTCTCTCATAATCATATCGCGGTTTTGGGACGTAAAACCCCAGATATTATTATTATAATTATCGCCGTTTCTGGGTTGCTACAAACTGCGAACCCTGAAAAAAATTCCTCGCTACGGGCCTGTCCATAACAGCACAAAATGCACAACGAAGTCAGTGGAACTCGCAACGCTTGACTCAAACCACTAAAAAAAAAAAAAAAAAAAGGTGGTGTAGGCTACTGCCTCGCATGGCACCGACTGCCAGAATGAGTGAGATATCTGCCATTTTTTTTTTTTAATTATATCGAATATTTTCATGCGTAGTACATGAATTCGACAGGGTAAAGTTTCGAAATTAAAAACAAGAATTAATGCTGACGACATGCTTTTCAAGCCCGAAGCATTTCTTGACGAATCAAAGATACTCTAACCGTATATCCATAGGCGTGCGCACGGGGGGAGTAGGGGGCGGCCCCCCCCCCCCCCACCCTAGGCAGCTGAGAGGGGGGGGGACGCAAAGCCAGCCCGATACATTGACATAATAGGGAGCGGGGGGGGGGGGCGCTGGGACAAACCCCCCCCCCCCCCCTGAAGGGGAACCCTGCGCACGCCTATGCGTATATCTATATATGGCAGGACATTACAGTACATGGCGAACATGATCGAATGACATGTCATGATGGACGTGAAAATTACGTGCGTGACCATGACACACATAACAAGGTCTCCCCGTGCTTTCGTGGCCGTGCCATAAACTTGCATGCCAAAATTGGCATGGAATGAAATAAGTGCACGGCGAACAATGATATGACAGGTCGTGGCATGAGTCTCATAGGTCATGTGTAGGCTTGTTTGAATAGTAAATTTTAGGTTCGAATTGAGTAGTGATTTGGTCGAATGATATATCACATAGTATATTATCAAAAAAAATGAGCATTTCGTCATGACCCAACTAACCTGCGCAATATTTTCTTTTAAATTGAAACACGGCATGGGCGATTGTAATTCTTTTTGGTTCAAAGCACGGTGGTTCAAAGGAATTCGTGGAAGCAACTTTGAATAGTAGCAGGATTTGACTATCGGTAGAATGCAAGTGTAACCTGTAAAATTTGTTACGTTTTAAAATTTACTATACTTAGAGCATATAAGCCGGTATAACACTTTTAAACTTAAAAAAATGGTGGACTAATGCGAGGGTGATATCAGAATGCTTCTTATGGTCACGAAACTGCGGCCTCAGTTTCATATGGAGCCAGCGGCCGCCGCCAGAGGCGCAGCTGTGTTTGAGAGGCGATGTGAACGCTGCCAACGCTGCTATCGCTGGGGCTGTGTGTGGGACAGCCCTGGTGTTTTAGCTTGCTAAGCTTTCCGCGACGGTCGCTTTGCTTTCACGCATTTACTTGTAGCACTCAGCATGCATAAATACCTTCCTGAACGGGTTTTCTGTTTTAAAATGAGCTCCCGGGAGGGGGAAAAAAAAAAGCTGCTCAAAACATGCAGCTCGAGGCGGTACCAGCCGACAAAATACAACGATTCGGGTGTTTACGAGCGAATACCACGATATGATTATTACGAATGTCGTAGCCGGGGACTTCGGAATGATTTTCGCCACCTACGGTCCTTTTACATGTACCTAATTCTCAGCGCACTAGTGTTGTTGCATTTCGCCCCCCATCCAAATGCGGCCGCCGTGGCCTGGCAAGCTCCATTTCGTTTCAACACTACGACACTACGATGGGTAGAGCTTTTCAATATTCCCATGAAGTTGAACACCGTGCATTCGCAGCAAAGTTCCTGCGGTGCCATTTGAAAACAGACGCAAAAATACGAGCTGTTACACGCCCATTCACCCGCCCCAGATTCTCAATTTGTTAAACTGTAAGCAATACGTATGTGAGTAAGCAGTATCAATCGAGAGTTGGTATTTTGCATCTTTTAATGCAAGGATGTTGACAAGAGGTTAAGATATTCTAATCTCGCCGATGTTCCTATTGTCATCATGATCGGAAATTCGAGAAAAAAAAGCTTATAATTCAATAAAAAAAGAAATACAGGTTGCTTGTGCAAAAACAAAATACAAGCACGGTCATATATTATTTTTCGTACAGAAACCACATACACGGAGCACCAACGCATCAGGTTACGAATAAGTTATTTAAAATAAGCAACATGAATATATATATTCATGTTGCTTAAATTCAGGATTCTGCAACTGTTGATAGTCAAATTTCAATGGCTTCCGAGTTTCATGGTGAACTTGCGACATGTATAGGCATAAGCGTGCGCAGGCCGGGTTCCCCTTCAGGGGGGGGGGGGGGGGGGGGCGAAGGTTTGTCGCAGCGCCCCCCCCCCCCTCCCTATTATGTCAATGTATAAGGCTGACTTTGCGCCCCCCCCCCCCTGTCGCCCCCCCCTACAATGTGTAGGGCTGACTTTGCGCCCCCCTTCTCGCCCCCCCCCCCCCCCGTGCGCACGCCTATGTGTATAGGGGTCAAATTTTCGGAGCTAGTGACACTTGTTTATTACATTTTCTTTTCAGCTTCACGAGTTCCAGTCGCTTGTAGGGGAAAATGTGAGTGCGGCTACTAAGAGACTTCTGTTGTACATCATGGAGGATGCGGTTGCCCAGCACTTCAGCTGGGTAGGAAGCAAAGGGAAGCACAAGTTCCGCGACCTCAATGGGACGACGGTCATAATGGGTATGTAGTTTGGGAAGGATTTAAAGTAGTACTGTACCTATACCATTTCGGTGAATGATTTGGTTTAAATGGAATTTTCAAATAAAAAAATAACTTGTTTATAAGGAGTCTACAGGGTGTCCCACTTATCACTCAGCATGATTTTAAAAAAGCGGGACGGCGTTACGCGAAGCAGGCCTTGTGCATATTATTCCCAGTATACTGTAGTAGCCGCTACTATTTTTTTTCGTTAATGTGAATTACTTAATTAGTCATAATTAAATTCGTAACTCCAAAAATACTCACCTAATTATCAAAATGTCAATGAGGCAAATGTGGGCATGTTGAAATGACGTCTATCTGTGCTACTTTCGACAACGTACTAATTGCGTGCTAATTTTTTCCTTTCGGATTCGATTGTTGCTTCATGCATGGCCTCCGAGATCGCGCGCAGGCGCACAATCTCGGAGGCCATGCATGACGCAACAATAGAAACCGAAAGGAAAAATTAGCACGCAATTAGTACGTTGTGGAAAGTAGCAGATAGACGTCATTTCAACATGCCCACATTTGCCTCATTGACATTTTGATAATTAGGTCAGTATTTTTGGAGTTACGATTTTAATTATGACTAATTAAGTAATTCACATTAACCGAAAAAAATAGTAGCGGCTAGCTACTACAGTATACTGGGAATAATATGCACAAGGCCTGCTTCGCGTAACGCCGTCCCGCTTTTTTTAAAGGAGTCCTGACACAAAAATTTTCGCCCCGCGTTTTTTTGCTGCAATGTGTTGCTGGGGGGCCGGTTAGTCATAACACGGCTCATCGTTTGCTGCAGCGCGCGACAGATAATTATTTACAAGCTCCTCATTACCGACACAGCCTCAGTTTCGGTTTGACAGAGCTCCAAAAACGACAAGCCGCCGGGTGCAACTATCGCCACCTAGCGAGTGAAACGCTCGGTCACGGAGCACACAGAACAGTGACGCACTTCCGCGCGGTCTGCATCGTCTGCTTGCATTCGCTTGTCACCCATGCTGCGTGATGTCGTCGCCGTTATCGTCCTCGCTGTCGTCGTCGGGCTCATCGTCGTCTGATGGCGACAATTTTCTTGCGACGGGGATGGAAGGAATTTACGACGGGGCGAATCACTTCAGGTTTGACCCGCTGGCGAGGAGTGCTTCGTCGGGAAGCGGCAACGATACCAGCGACGACGACCACGATGAACCTCGCGTCGGCAATGTACTATGGTAAGACCCGACACATTCGTGCACAAATGTTCTGCAGGGCAATTCATTTAGCCAAAGTACGTTCTCTTTTTTCTACGTTCAATATTCGATTGAATCACTTGATAACATTGTGATGTCCTTCAAGTTGTTGGTGCCGAAGAAAGCTAGGTAACACCAGAGCACCAGACGTGAGCGATGCACAGGGGTGGAGTCGGAAAACCCATGTACGCCAAGTCCGGCGCCTGTGTGGTAAAGCAATGCGCCTCGAAATGGAGCCCGCAAACGCGACTGTTCTGCACGGGGGACCAGTCCTGATACTCCTGACGTCCACAAGCGCACACGAACTCGATCCACTTCTGCCGCCGAGGTTCGTCGCGGGGAAACGTATGCAGCGATACGCCTGATCCCGACTTCGACGTGCAGAAGGAAACGGCGCAGAAGGATTTCGGCATTGTGGCCTGTCACTGCAGCCCAGGCAGCACAGGGAAATCAAGAAGTCCTTGGGAGCAGGAAACGGGAAAGCTGTACTGTCGCCAAACACAAAACATTCAACGCGTGCGCCGCGACGCCTCCTTTTGGCCGCGGCCACACACTCGCGAGCAGCCGCCGAGCAGTCACCAACAGCGCAGTGGCGAGCGCGCCAAAACAGAAATGGCGGCTACGACGTCATCATAACCTGTTGTACCGGGAAGTAGGGGGGGGTCACCGCGTGTCACCTCCGAGGGTGTCAATGCCGCCAGGTGCGGCCTAGAATGCTGGATCGCGCACGCGAACTTCAAAATTCATATAAAATACCTTCCAAGCTTTATTCGCTGTCGATGTTTTGCAGATGGTACACGCATGTACACGGGAATCGACCCAGCAAGCTATCTCGGCCGCGAAATTTTGTGTCAGTACCCCTTTAAATCATGCTGCGTGATAAGTGGGACACCCTGTATATCCACTTAGTAAATTTCTCGAATTTAGAAAGTGGAACACATATGCATCTGCTCTGCAGTAACTGTATTTAGATGGTAAAAACAGGCTGCTGTGACCTGCATTTCCACTAGTACTCCCCCCAATGATCACTATGGTCATAGGGGGATATCATGACAAATTACTGACAGTATTTTGACCTTTGCATTCATTACAGATGCAGTTCGGTCGAACAAATTGTTCGAGACAACAGTAAGCGAGGTTGAAGGCATCATAAAGAAATGGCTCCAGCATGCCTCGTGCAGGCTCAAGTTCAAGGAGGAAAGGTCAGACAAGAGAGCAGAGGTAAGCAGCATTTGAACTAAATGCAGTTAAACCTCGGTGATACGAATCTCGCGGGGTAAGGAAAAATATTCGTATCATCCGAAATTCGTATCGCCAGAAAACATGGAAAATTGGTATACAGTGAAACCTCGGTGATACTAATCTCACGGGACCACCAAAAATATTCGTATCATCCGAAATTCGTATCACCAGAAAGCATGGAAAATTAGCATGCGACAAAAGAAAGCTGGCGTACATTTTCATTTATTGTTTTTCAGGGCCGCAGCAATGTCAGGAAGAATTCTAAATGCTTGTCAGTTATGTTTTTAGATGTCGGCAATCACACCAGCACTCGTAAATATAGGGCCCGTACGCGCGTGTTTAATTAATGAACCAGGTACGTTGTGACCCGCTACAGCAGTAGCCCCTTCCAAATTTTAGTATGCTTTTTCGCATGACACCGGAGTACTGCGGCGATAACAACGGAAGAAGCGCTTTGACGCGATAGATCAAGGCCACAATATTTCATAACTACGGTTATATGTTATGATTTTGTTATCGCGAACGTGTTGGGAATGTTTTTGGGAGATTGACGGCCGTACCCGTCCAAGTGCGACCTCAACAGTCGCGCGTGTTGACGTTGTGAGGCCTGACTCCTTCGCCAAAAACCGTTCTCGCCTTCTTTCGGTCCTCGTCCACCTTTCATAGGATGTCTGATGCACGAGGCAGGCACGTGTAAACACAGTACGACAGCAGCCCGCGTCGACGCATTAGAAAAAAAAGCATGGCGCCAATCCCCTCTGTAATCTAAACGCGAAGGCACACGGAGGCACATTACAGCCTCAAAGATTCGCGCACGCAATGTCGGAGGCCGTGACGCGTGTCTGAAGGTTTATTCTGACCGTAAGAAAAGTATTTTTCTTACACCGTGATTCTGACGATCTGACGGTGCTGCGCGCATGCCCGCGCTTGCGTTCCCGCGCTCGTACGTGCTTGGCGCTTCTGCCGCGATAGCGCAAACAGCACCTCTTGGTACCTGGGCGGTAGCGTACGTTCGTATCAAACGTCGCGGGGTTAAAATCGGTTCGCAACAACCGTACTCCATTACATTGCAGGCCAATGGGCATTGGCGGGGACCAAAGAAAAATTCGTATCACCCCGAAATTCATATGAGCTGTGTTCGTATCACCGAGGTTTCACTGTACAACGAAAGAAAGCTGGCGCACATTTTCACTTATTGTTTCTCAGGGGTCGCAGCAACATCATGAACAGCTCTGAATGACTACGAGTAAAGTTTCTAGACGTCAACGATCCTACTTGTACTCGCGAATATACGGCGCGTGCGCGGACCCAGATGCGTTTTAAGCTGTAGCCACTTCCTAATCTTAGTACGCGTTTCCGCGTGACACTAGTGTACTGCGGCGAAAGTGACCTAAGGAGTGCCTTGCACACGATAGATGAAGGAGAGAAAATTTTAGAACCACTGTCCTTTGTTGTTATTTTCCTATCGCGGTGATTTGGAGGACGTTTTCCGGGAGCTTTACAACCGTGCCCGCACTATCGGGAAATTTGAGTATCTTTGCATATTGCTGAAAATTTGAGTATCCCTTGCATATCGGAGAGCTGGCAGGTGTGCGCGTTCCCAACAGTCTTGCACGTTGACGTTACGAGGCCTAGCTCCTTCTCTAAGACCATCCCCTTCCTCTTTCAGCGCTCGTCCACCTTTCATAAGGCGTCTGATTGCGAGGACATTGCAGGCAGGTGTGAACACAGTACAACATCGCTGCCTCGCATAGGCGTGCGCACGGGGGGGGGGGGGGGGGGGGCAAGGGGCGAGAAGGGGGGGGGGGCGCAAAGTCAGCCCTATACATTGTGGGGGGGGGGGGCGATAAGGGGGGGGGCAAAGTCAGCCTTATACATTGGCATAATAGGGAGGGGGGGCGCTGCGACGAACCTTCGCCCCCCCCCCCTGAAGGGGAACCCTGCGCACGCTTATGCTGCCTCGTGCACAGCAGCACAGTTTGTCGCGTCGGGAGTTAAAAAAAAAGTGATGCCGACGGCATTAAGGCGCATTAGGGCCTCCAAGATTCGCGCGAACAATCTCGGAGGATACCACGTGTTGCTTATGGCCGATCATGACAAACTGGCAGCGCGGTGCGAATGTCCTCGCTTGGGTGTTCCGCAGCCGCGCGTGATTGACGTGTCTTCGGTGGCAGCGCAGGCAGCACCTGTTCGAACCTGCACGGTAACGTAAGTTCGTACGTATCAAACGTCGCGGGCCAAAAGCGGTTCGCAACAACCGTACTTCACTACACTGGAGGCTAATGGGCCTAGGCCGGGACCACAGCAAAATTCGTACGAGCCGTGATCGTATCACCGGGGTTCCACTGTATTATACAGGGGCATTAGCTGGTATAGGTTTTGCATTGTGCTAGCTGGTATTTTGAAAGAAACAGCCACTTTTGTTTTTGTGATTGTAGTCTATATAAAAAGTTATTTTGCTATGTTTATGCTAGTTCTAATGTTTAGACTGAATACCCCATGGTGGTGACACTCATTATTGGAACTTCTCTTATTGCATTTGTAATGCTGTTGAGGTAATTTTTCCAAGTCCAGATTACGCCCAGCAAACATGCCTCACAGACTGCTCGTTGAGCATCGCTTTTACCCGTGTTTATGTTAGCGGTGTCAGCAGTGGTGTTAATACAGGGTGGCATTCACAACGCCGAAAATCAAAATGACGAATTATCGGAATGCCGAAATTTAAAACGCCGAAAATTCAAAACGCCGAAAATATAAAAAGCCGAAAATTTAAATTGCCGAAAAATCAAAACACCGAAACATCAAAACGCCGACAATACCCAGCTATAGCGGAATATAATGTATCTTGGCAAGATAAAGGTTCCGCCGGCTTTGTACGATGTTGCATGCGCTTTCGCCCTCTTTTCCAATAGCCATGTTCCCTTTTCATATGGTTTTCATCAGCCCTTCGAAAACAGGAATATATTTCCTTGTTCATTAAATTTCATATCATACAGATAAATTGTGTGCAATGCCTCGTAGGAAACTTAAAACATCCACGTTGTCCCGGTTGGCCAGAGCCGCTGCCTAACGACTTTCACGTAACTTCTGCTTCTTGCGCCTCTGATCGCTCCCTCGATGTCGTCTTCGACTCTGGCCTGCTCCTTTTTCATGGTGGTTATGAAGCGGAAGACGCTTACGTGTTGTGTGCCAACCAATATTTCCCATCGTCGGTGCCATGCCTCAACGGCGTTGTTGCCTCTTGGAAATCCTTCCTGAGTGAGGGAAAGCACATTCCAAAGAGATGGCGGGAATATAAGAGCCATCCTGTCCAACCGATATGCATACCTACCTTTACAACAGATAAAAAAATACAAAATTTTATATCGGTTTAATATGCTGATGCTGGTGCTTTTGCAGAACAAGTTGAACAGCTATAGAGAATCGACATTTGGGCTAGTTGGTTGATATGCATGGTATAGCTGTTATTAAGCGCACTTCAACGAAGACAAACGAGAAAGGAAGCGCTTGTCTTGTGTTCCTTTCTCGTTTGTCTTCGTTGAAGTGCGCTTAATAACAGCTATACCATGAACAGCTATAGGTTCGTGTCAGTGGACAGTGACACGGCGGAAAACGAACAAGTGGTATTCACAAAGCGCGTCATTTATTTTTCACGTGGTTTCGGCGTTATGTCACTTCGGCGTTTAGATTTTTCGGCATTTCGCTTTTTAGGCATTTCAATTTTTCGGCCTTTCAATTTTTCGTCGTTCCCGACGTTCGGCCTTTTAATAATTCGGCCTTTTGATTTTCGGCGTTTTGATAGGGACCCGTTAATACACATGCATATATTTGCAGGCTACCAGTGCACAGCATCACCGGGACTGAGATGCGCATCTCCCCAAGACCTTTTCTGAATTTAATGCAATAAATTTGACTGTAAAGACAATCATATCGAGTAACAGTCTCATTATTTTGTAACATATGATGCAATTGCATGGGTCTCTGCACCTAAAAATAAGTGTCATTTGATATATCAGTGTTATCCGTGGAACTGCTGCGGACAACCTATGGATGTTCACTCTTGTCAAAATGAACATCCTCTGAATATTGTAATAATATTGCTGATAACATATCAATAACGTGTGTAGAAATGCTGTGGACAATCTATGGATGTCCACTCTTGTCAAAATGGGCATCCTCTGGATATTGCATAAATATTATATAAACTTTTGTGGACATCCAATAAACATTAAATATTATATGGTTGATATTTATTTAATGTCCACTGGATGTAAGATGGTTGGCTGGGTAATGAACATCCACCCATGGAATATGGATTTAGGTGCCGGATTGCCTTTAACTGTTAGGTTTTTTACCACCACCTGCTGGACATGAAGTGCACCCCTTAGCTCGCATCTGTTTGTGACTCACGTGGTCGTTTGCATGGCGGTCGCATTGTCGATGAGCGGGACCGGGGTTTGCGTTTCGTGAGATACGAAGGAAGTCCTTCAAAAATCTTTGAAACGGCGTCAGATTTCAGCGTTGGCTTGTCGCGTTTCAAAGACACGGATACGCCCTTGATCATGCGTACGCAGTGACAATGTCCGAGGCGTCGAAATGGTTCGCTCGCACAACTGTATACTTCGACTCAAAGTTAAAATCTCCACTTTCGCGCGCGGTATGGCCCGCTTCCATTTCTCGCGCTGCTGCTTGTCTAACGGTAAAGAGAACAACGACATCCTTTTGGTTCCCTTATAGCCGGAACGGCACCCCGGCACGCAAAACGTGTTAGGCATCCTCGTCCTGAAAACAACGCTTCCGCTAACACATCATATTGTGGTGAACTCTAAGTGCGCCACTGCGCGGCTGCGGCGCTGCCAGCGTGTCGCAGGTAAAGTCCCTAGAATATTTAGTCGCAGGACGGATCCTTTCCCATGTTGTGAACTCTAAGTGCGCCACTGCGCGGCTGCAACGTTGCCAGCGTGTCGCAGGACGACATTCCTTTCCCTCCCTCTGCACCGCCAACAAAGGCGCGGAGAGGGAGGAAAGGGGAACCGGTCCCCGAGTCCACCGAGTTGAACAATAAAGTTAGTTGGTATCGAGACTCTCAGCAACACGCTTCGTCTCTGCGTCGCTCACGCGTACCAACAACATCCCGCAGCTTGTCTCGCACTGCGCGAGCATTTTAATACGCGGACGGCGCGGACGATCGCCTCTGTGGCGCAGCGGCGCCGCGTTGCGGCATTTTCGAGCAGCGTACGAAGCTCGCCCATAGCGTGACGGCTCAGTTTCGTGACCAGGTAATATATGTTCACAACCTTGAAGATGGGCTTCGCAGCAGTGCAGATTTCTTCTGAATAGGTGTACTCATGGTATAGCACCCATCCACTCCAGTGAAACCACCTTTACAGGAGGGTTACATGCGGACTAATACACCTATTCGTTCTTTCGAATACTTCGAAATTTCCAATCATTTAAATTCGAATCAAAGTGGATTCGAATACTGTAATATTCGTTCGAATATTCGAAGCGCTCGAATATTCGCACAAGCCTAGTCATGTGAATGATGACATACACATGACACTGTCTTGGTGTTCTCGTGGTCATTTCACTTACTTGATATACTATAACAAAATTAGCATGTCACGACATTATGTATATCATGTCATGGTCATGATACAATTAACAACTTATTTTACGCCAAAATCGGCATATAGTACCTTGTCATGACAGGAGCGCATGAAGACCACGAATGAGAAGTCATGAAATCAATATCATGTCATGTGATCATGACAAGGTCTTGTAGCCATAGGTCGGCGAACTCACTCTTGAGTCGACTCACTCGGACTCCCTCAGACTCAGATCGAGCCGTGAGTCTGAGTCTGAATGAGTCCGGGTGAGTAATCTTTTGGTGAGTTTGAGTCCGAGCGGGTCCGGTTGAAGAAAATTTTCGTAAGTGTGAGTCCGGCTCAGAAAAAATTTGGTGAGTCTGAGTCCGAGTGAGCCCTAAGAGCAAAATATATTTCATGAGTGAGTCTGAGTGAGCTCCACACACTTTGCCGACCTATGCTTGTAGCTCTCACTATCGTTTCACTGACACGATACAAAACTGGCATGACATTTAAAGTTAGGAAAATGAAAAGAAAAGTGGGCCCCGCAATTGTCTGCATCAAAGTGCGACACCTCAGCAGTGGCTCACAAGTGAAGGGATAACGGAGGGATTAAAAGAGATAGAGAGAAAAGTAAAGATTGGGAGAAACGTAAAAGATTGGGAGACGGTTAGAGAAGTCCGCGGACGGGGCCCCGATCGGCGAGAGGTCGACGAAGAGAAGACATCGTGGACGAGACAACCGTCAGCCACGAAATCCGCCGAGCGTCTCCGAACGCGTCTTAGAGGTCGTGCCCCTGGGTGCTATTCTGGCCATTGTCATGTTCCGCCATTGGTGAAGTCTGATTGGCCCGAAAGGCTGCTGCGGCCCCTCTGATTGGCTTAAAA
>JALIZH010031388.1:0-56497 GCA_030522465.1 Rhipicephalus appendiculatus | reverse complement strand
CGAATAACGATCCCAACTGTATGCTCACTGAATTAGAAATTCAGCCTCGGCGATACCAACAACATTATGTAACATTGGACCATAATTACCCCAAAGCACCGGTTTTAACCAAAATTAAACTTAATATTACATTGTTTTCTCGTGAAAACAAGTTACAGCTCAAACTACATGACCTCTTGATCTTAGGATAGTGTTTTTAGGAGGTGCTTTGTCAGTGAAGAAACGAAAATATCTACAACGCAGCCGCAATACTGTACTGTGGTACACATTACAAATGACAGACTATAGAGAACATTTTGCTTACTCAGACTAACTCGGAAGTCCAGAAGACTACGCAGAAGCACCTTATTACCGCCTTAATTGTCGTTTCAAACGTGAAGTACACTTTAAGACAACACTACGGTGTACATCCTCTTCATGAAACGAAAATAGAACATTTGAGATAGCTACACTAATAGAATGAGCTCATTCGGACCTGCGCCCAAACACTAATAATCTGACATTAGATGGCATTAGTGCCTGCTGATTACGGTCAATCTTTGTACACGCGCGTATTTTGCTTTTTAGTCAATCGTGTGAGGTGAAAAACGCGCTAACAGTGGCACAGGAGACTTTAGATACATATTTTAGACAAAAAAAAAGAACAATACTACAAAAATCACCCATGCATACTGTCAGCGTGCTTTGTTACGCAAATGCACAGCTTTGTGAATATAGAAGAACCTAATCGCTTCTACAATCACTTGTGTATTAAATATCATGATCGACTCCTTAATGTTACATAAAAGCTTTTCAGGCGCGTGATGTCGAGAAATAGAAATATTATCATTACGCTGTAATCAACAGTGCTCAAATTCCTGACAATATGCTACGGTTGAAGTTCCATGAATTCACGGAACTTCGATAACTGAGGGTACATCGTCCGCTGCTAACCACTCTACCGAAAAAGAAAAAAAAAAGATCACTATGCCGACAAAACAATGGAGCCAACGTTGGTGTATGTTTTGAAAAACGCTGTTAAGCTATGCCATTCATTCATTCATTCATTCATTCATTCATTCATTCATTCATTCCATAATTCATTCATTCAATAATTCATTCATTCGAATTGCATGCATCTGACACTGCTGAACGGAAAAAGGATGCGGGACATTCAATTTAAGATCCTCCGAAAACTTTTTTGCTGAATTTCCGCATGGCTGAGTTTCGAAATCGGTGACATCATTCTTCATCACAAAACGGGACAAAAAAGCAAAGGTTTCTCAGCGTTTGACCATGAAATGACTGCGCCGGAATGTATTATAACTTTACTTTTTAGTAATGTTTGTGATACAGCATGACCGTGGTGCCATTGCTGGGCCCACCACACGCAACCTGCGGATGTGCGCAGTCGTATGTATAGTCCCACGCCCCATCCACGCAAGCTAGCGTTGAGAATGGAAAATAGCAGCTGTTTACCTGCTTCCGTGAGCCACCCAACTACGCATGATTTTAAATCCATTGTCAAACTCGCTTTTGGGATTGGTCATGGATGGTGGCTTTCGTTATATCCCTCTTTTGCAAGACTCATTTTACAAGTTGAAGGCCGGTCCAACGGTCGAATGTGTCGAAAAAAGAAACTCTTCCGATGTTGCTGTTACCTACGAGGATCACCTTTTTTTTTTTTTTTTTCACTGTTCACTTTACCTACGACCACTTTCGCCACCCCGCGGAAGTGGTTCCTAATGAGGTAATATGGAAGAACTAAGACGCAGCTCACAACAGAAATCACGTAATCACATAAAGCCCACGTAACCTCTAACCGCGAAAACACTAAACAAGGATAATTTCAATTTATGTGAGACTGCTCATTTTATACTTATATTTATCGCGCGCGAGCGTGTGCGTGCGTGTGTGTGTGCGTGTTTGTGTGTGTGTGCGTATGTGTGTGTGTTTGTGTGTGTGTGTGTGTGTATGTGTGTGTGTGTTTGTGTGCGTGTGCGTGCTCGCGCGCGTTTGTGTGTGTGTGTGTGTGTGTGTGTGTGTGTGTGTGTGTGTGTGTGTGTGTGTGTTTGTGTGTGTGTGTGTGCGTGCGTAACAAGCGAGAGAACCTACGTACAAATCAATCAATAAATCAATTACAGTACGTCGTGAGAAGCGACTGGCACCATTGCTTGCGAGTATTGGCGCAATTACATGTGGCAAAGAAAACAATTTCCAGAAACCATGGGGGGTTGCTATCCTAAGCCCAGCAGCAAAGACACTACTTTACCTATTCACTGCACGCAAAGTTGCACACAGAGGTTTCCTGAACGCCACGCCAGATGGCGACAAGGTAGAACGCGGAACGCTACGGTCTCGCGGACTGTTCTGAGAGGAGGGTACCGAATGAATGAAGCGAGGGGGGACTCGGGAAAGAAGGCGAGCCCGCCGGCGTGAGACGCTCGCACCAGGGGGGCGCGTTGCCTGGCAACCGGACGCCCCACAACAACTTTCGTCTGCTTCGGTGGGGGGAAGCCCTGAAGGAGGGGGGGTCGGTCGGGCAGGTGCCATTCCTTTGTTGGACCAGGTAGCGCGAGGAGCGAGCCTCCGCTGCGACCGCTGCTATGCGCCGTGTGTGGTGGTGCAGCCGCCGCCGTTGACCGAGTTCTGCCGACTGCTGTGCTTCGCACGTGCGCGCTTCGTACATCCAATCTGCTTCTCGCACTTTGTACGTGCCGGCTGTGCGAGTGGCCAAGCCGGGACCCAGGATTAGTGATGTTTGCCGTTCCGTTTACGGGCCTTTCCGGAAACGGATATCTCCTTCCGACTCCCTTTTAGTGCGACCACTGTCATCACACATTTCGTGCTCGCCTATTGCGGAACACCGGGATCATTGTTCAGTACTCGCCACTGTTCTACTGGCATCCTCGTGAAGTGATGAGCTCCATGTGACCGGGGTGTTACTGAAGTGTTTATTCACAAGTGTGCGCGGTTCTTTGTGCGTGTGGGTGGTGCTACGACCGAGTGGATTTCGTGAGCGGATACGTGTCGCCTACGGCTGAAAACGACTACGGCCCCTCCTAACTTTAGGTAAGAACATTGCTTCCAAGCCATCAGGTACATGTCCGCATTACAGGTGCATGTACGGCAAAAGCGTAATGCTGCTAAACATCAGCAATAGCAAAAAAAAAAAAAAAGACAAGCGTTGTCTTCTTTACCTCATATACATACTACGTGCACGTATATGAAATATCTCTTTTCGCGTTGACATATTTGTAAAAACACTTTGCAAGAAGGAGTCTTCGCTTTAATACGCATCATCGTATAGTTTCATCATCTTGACAAACTTCTGAACGTGGATTATAGATTAGCTACTGTTTCTTACATACATATATAGGCCGTTTTAAAACCCTCAACGAAACAAAGCAGCCGCTCAGTGTGGTTCCAGCAGGCAGGCGTTTTCATGAACACGTTAGCTTTACAGTACCTATTACCTTATAATCAGTGAGTGATATTTTGCGCCCTGCTTCTACTGTAGGGCTAACATGAACACATTTATCACGTTAGCTATTTATAGTTGTTGGTCTGCGCGACCACAGTATGTACCAATAAGGACAACCAGGACTCCATGACTATATGATGCACCCTTGAAACCAAGCTCGCTATGTTATCCATCTTGTCTCACTTTCAGCAGTATTTCTGCTTCGAGAATTATGCACCAAGTAGGCGAACCACAACCACCACTTAAAGTTCATTTAAGTCCTGATAGGTAAAAAATATATATTACTCAATATATTATTTAATATCTACGCACTTGCGCTGTTAGCCCTGCAGCAGTTATTCTCCAGTGTGCTTCTAGCTTAACAGGATAGATTGCTCTGATAACATATCACCTAAGAACGTTTGTGCAGGCCATCATAAGAGAATCTATGCCCACATAACAAGGAAGTACTTTCCGGAGTCGCTTAATAAAAGCCATTGCGGATGGTCTTTGATTCAAGGTTCTTTATTTCATCCTACACATCATCTAATTCTGTCGTGTTCGACTGCACTTCAGGCCCATCCTATTTCTCTAATAGCTCGTCGATTATCTGTTGTAGGTATTGCACGCAATACTAAAATAAACTGCTTTACACTTAATTTCAGCCTAAATTTCAATCATCTCAATTTGATCAGTAAAGCAATATAAGCTCTCGCTGGTTCTTAACGTTATGCAGTTATAATTTCTGGTTTCCACCAGTCTTTGCGCAATTCAGAACTTCTCGTCGTCCACTTCCGCCATTGGTGAAGGTCCCAGCAACTTGCCGAAGTTTGCGCCCTTGTTGTAACGTGCCATGATGTCGCTGACCACTCTTGGTGACCCCATCAATTTGTAGGCGCCAGTCAGATCAACTTTAAACGAGTTCTTTAAGCTCACCTGCCCGTCTTGCTGTGGCCTAAGCAACACCGTCTAATCATTTCGCACCATACTGAATTATAAACTGCTTCTTATCCTGCATGTTTTCACACAGTAAGTGTAATCTGCTAGTAAAAGGACATCCGCTTCTAGTGTGCGCAGGTAATTCAGCGTGAAATACATGAAACAGTACACTGACTTACATCCGTCATTGCGAAACCTGTCTTGGATTAGGAGTACATTCTCACAAGCTTTTAGAAGCTCCACTTCTACGGCAATCGAACTTGCCCTTCTCGCCCGTGAAGACACAAAGGCAACACATTGTTAAATGCAGTGGCCGCGGTCCCTTGACACCGACTCAATGGCGCATGCATTACGTTTACATGCTGATTGGTCTATTTTCTGAAGCAAAGGGGCCGGGGCCCGTTCACACGTTATTTCGTCCCTTTATCATCAAGACTTCCCGTGTGACCATGTTGCCACAGCCTGTAGCGCCTGGTCCGCGTTGTACGGACCTTACTGTTTGTCCCATACATCGTTTCTTCGTAGTGATGCAGCGTCACTGTCTCTGAGCGTGCCTTTCCATGTTCCCATGTATCTACCACAGGTTGACCTCTGTCACTCTCTCTATGTGTCTAGTCGATACTGAAAACCAGCTGTTGATGAAGCCAAGTAAAGTATAAGGAACATTAACTGTACTGTTTTAAGTGTATTGTAATAATTGTGATATAGATGTGAAGAAAGTAAAGTGGACGAAAGTCAACTGGCTGCTGGCAGTGACCGAACCAGCGACCTTCGCAATCGGCCTTCGGAATCCTAAGGTCGCAGGTTCGGTCCCTACCAGGAGCAAGATGTCTTCTCGTCCACTTTACTTTCTTCGCATCTATATCACAATTATTCCAATACACTTAAAACTGTGCAGTTAACATTTCCTATACCTTTCTTGGCTTCATTATCTGCTGGTTTTCATTAAACTTCTGTCAAACAAGGAAGCGAGCCCTCGAAAATTCTCTTGTTTCATTCTGACGCTACTGAACTACTCTTTGTTGTTCCTTTTGAACCGCAGCTCAGCATAATCCGGAAATTTGCTTGTATCGTGATGAATATTCTCCATTAGGGTTGTAGGGAAGAATGGCCTGTGCCCCCCAAATCCTTCGGCCAAACACAGCGACCACGATCTCATGCCGGCGGCGACGCTGCCGAGACGGCTGAGACACACGCAGCTATTTTTTTCCGATCAAATGCTACGAGGTAAAGTGGCGAAGGCCGATTCACACGATAGTGGCTGCACGCGTCGTCTTGCCAGCGAATGGTGAATGGAATTATAAGTCTAAAAAATAATAAGTATAATATAATCTCAGGCATGTGTGATGAAATTATCCCAGTAAGTGTTTTCTAATTAATGTATTGTCTTTCACCGCCTACTGCAGTCCGGTTTGCGTGGTAGGGCATGTAGGCGGGGAAGCGTTCGGACTCCTGACGAAGCGGAAGGAAGAACTTTCATGTAGAGATCACCTAATACCCTATAGTAGCATTGTACCAGCCTGGGTCTTATCAGGATCGTGAAAGTGTCACCGCTGATTACTCTATACGGTAATCAGTGGTGGTAGTTTACAATTTGGACTGTAGTCAATTATTGTGAACTCTTGTGAATTATTGTGAACCAGGAAATCTAGTGAAAATAATAGTAAAGAAAATACTCGCGAAAGCAACTGGTAATTGGTCTTTCCAGTCGTAAAAGTTCCCAGTGGGAAACTATATATGTGAGCTCCTTGAGGGAGATCAGTTGACGTCGCAGTAAAGTTACGCCTAAAGTTTATATGTTCCTTAATTTCTTCATTTATCGTGTTGAATACATAGAGAGAACATTAAAAAGAAATCACGATATAAATCACAGTTACATTTATGCAGCTGCTTTACTTGTTGACGTGAAAGAGAGCGAGCTTTAAGTCGTTTAGCGGAATTGAGACCAGTATTTCAGCTAAACATTTGATGCGGCGTGCACGAATACAACTTATCACACATCGATGACTTAATCACTCAATGGGCTCATGCACTTTTATTTTCGCTATCACACTTTGACTGAGACCTTCAAACTTCGTGAAACTTTGCTGTGAAGGTTAGGGAAGTTGTGTAAAATTTTTCCCGTGTTGAAAGCCTATCTCACCACGAAGCAGTTTATTCAAGCGCGCTTACTTGTACGCGGCATGCAAGTTGCAAACGTTAACCAAGACCAAGTCTTTCCTCGGTGTTTATAGCACGGGAACTGCTGCCTTAAAGCTGTGCTTCAGTGGGAAATCAGCTCATTGTGATTTGGCTGAAATCTATAAGCTAGTCGGCCGAGGCGGTATTGTTCGCCGTTGTCTACCACCGATCACAATTTCTTGTCTCTCTCTCTCTCTCTCTCTCTACTTTTTTTTTTTTTGCTCGTTTGTCTTTGTAGCATTGCGCATACGTGAAGGTGCTTAACATGCCGTCGTCATTACTCAATGCATACAGAAGACAAAATTAAGACGACGCTTCGTTTCGGTCAATGCACCGTAACGTACGCGACCGCTAGACAATGAAAACGATTGCCGCGCTCAGCACGTGATATTCCGAGGTCGGCCGGCGGCTTGATGACGGTACGCCGCCTTGAGGGGACCTCGTTCTACCCGCAGCATCACTGTCGCGCCGAGCGTCGTACCGCTGCTTCGGCGAGTATACGCGTAACCTTGGCGCCCTCAGCGATGTATAAACGCGAGCGAACGGACTACCCCAGCGTCGTCGCCAATGTCCCCGTTTCTTGAGCAGCCTGCTCGTGCAATTCGCACTACGGTAGTGGCCCGCCACTTCGCGGACGCTCCCTTCGTTGGTCGCACGGCGTAAATGAAAAAAAAAAAAGCGACCAGCACGCGACATTGTGCGCCGTCTCCCCCCACCTCTATCGACCCTTGCCCTCCGCACGCACACACGCACGTACACACGCGTACGCACACAGGTCGTGCGGCACGTAGTCTGCCTATCGAGCGTGAAACAAAGAAGGACGGTCCCTGCCCGCGAGGAGCGACAATCACCGACCGACTACACAGCGTCAAGATCGCGGCGAATGAGACCGACGACTCTGTCCTCGTTATGACTTGGGACGTGCCAGAGGGCGTTTTGAAAAGTGGTGGGTGAGACCTAAAGAGAGGGGCACTGCGCCTTGGGCCACTCCGAGCTATGCGGACATTTTCTGCGTGCGGTCAGATTGTCCTCCACGTGAGCTCTACGCGAGCGGCAGCTCTGCGCATGCGTACGACTGCCCTTTTGCTGGCACCGGTTTGGGTGATGCAGCTATCCTCGATCGCTTTTCTTTGTTTCGTATTGGTGTTCACTTTCCGCGGCAGAAGAACAATAGCTGGCTTGCCGGGGTCGTCGCCGCCGGCCCATTGCCTCGTGCTTAGCTTCGTGAACGACTCTGCAAGCCAGGAATAGGAAACTAAAGCACCCTGTCGCAATTCCTGGGTTTGCACTTGGCTACCGCATTATTCACCTTCGTTTCCTGCGAGCATGGTGACTTCATCGCAACACCAAATGTGCGGAGGGTAGCAGGATGTCCCTATCTTATGTGGGCGTCGGTAGGATATTGTTTTGGAGGATGCAAACCCGCGTTAAGTCGCGGTGGGGGGAGTGGGGGGAGTGCTTATGTGGTTTGAGTAGAGGCATAGTGCCCCCCTTTGCACCCCCCTACCGACGCCCACGCTATCTTATCCTTCATTTGTCACCACATGCGTCTTGTACTTGTAGTTTCCAATATGAGTACACGCGGTTTATTGAAATAGGTCTCAATGTGAATATTCATCGGCTATTTAGCAACATCCTCAACCGCATCTTTACCACTTCCCTTACCATATTAGTAAAAAAAAAAAAACAGGATGAAAAATGGAGCTACTCATCATAGCCTGTTAGAATATAGATAGCACCTACCTTTGAAGAATCCATCTATGTGACACAATTTAATTGTCGTTCTATTACTGATTTCAGCCCCTCTGCAGTGCGGATTTTCCTTGACTTTTCTCTATAGCTTCCTTCCAACAGCTCTGCTTTCTTTCTCGTTAGTTCTTTCTTTATTATTTATTCGCTAAAGGGTGCTATTGCTCCTGTATTGCGATACAGTTGCGCAAAAACAAACTGCAACTATTCTGATAGCTTGAATCCGCGCCGCAACGCGCCACTGCCCCGTGAGAGGTTCGCTCTGTTTGTCGGAAACAGCGCGGCGAGCATACACGGGAAGGCCAAGGCCACCGCCGCCCCATCCGCCTGCGAAGAAGAATAGTGCATGACCGTTGGCACCGATACCCACTGAGAGGTGGATGTTTGCCGGCACGCCGCGTGTTCTTCTCCCACATAGCAATGGGCGCACGCTCACACGGCTGTTCCCAGCGGTGTGTGTCGGCGCTCCGCTCTCCGTACGCGCTTGACGGGCGTCCGACGTTGTCCGTGTTTCAAGAGTGTTCGTGGCACCGTGTGGCCATCCACGGAGCTTTCAGGACTTCTTCGTTAAGAAGAAACCGTCGTTATCGGCGTGCGACGAGGCTTCCAACACTCTCAGTGGTAAAAGACTCGACGTGCGAACACGCAAGACAAGTCATAATAACACAGACGCCGACTAATAACTCAGATGTTAGCCGGTGTTTGTGTTGTCCTGGTTTCTTTCTTGTGTCCGCGCTTGCACGCCGAGTCCTTTAACATGAATACCTACCAACTAGCTCAGCTATCTGTTATTCTAAATTTTGTAAGAAGTGTGATGGGTTTACGCGCAACACAAAACAACGCGTGTCTCACTGAGAAGTTTCATGAATAAAATTAAGGAGTACATATATATAATGTGGCGTTTGGGGACCGGTTGATTCTGTGAAAATATGTTAATACTGCTCTGAAAGCGATGCCTTCGACGCGGGCGCTGAAGACGAAGACTCGAAGAAATAGGACGCGCGGGTAGAAAAACACAGTATAACTTCGGCATAATTTCTTTTTGGGCGAGTTGGTGTTTGTGTATATATCAGGTAGCCTTTATTTTTGAATAAACAGTTGTGAGTGTGGCGCCTATCTGTTTTTCCCCTCCTTCGTCTGTTTCGTTTATTTTGCGTTGTTTTTGTGCTACTGCAAATGTTCAGCATAACAGCGGCGATTGCAACGAGCTTGACCCTAGGCCTTGCCCTCACCTCTTTTTTTCTTTTCCCCTCAATTTAAACGTGCTCTTATCCACGCTTGTTGCTCCAAGAGGAAATGCGGGCCAGTCTCAAGCTTCATGCATCGCGCCTTTTTTATTTTTTTTTATTTATTTTTTTTTTGCGTTTGCCATTGTGACCCATTCTAAATCGCGCAACTTTATCGTCTTCTTAACAGTCTTCGCGAGAAGAAACTGTTGTTTCTTCTATACTGTCTCGGTTGCCTAGGCTGGCAGTATTAGACGGCAACATTGAATGAAGTACCGGAGCCTAAAGGCTGCCTACATCACCTGCATCCCCCTACATTCTTCGAATGTACATTAAACGCATCATATGGGATTTGGGCCTATAGTATCTGTTAATGCTTATGGACCTATAGCTAGTCAACCGCCGTAGTATCTGCCACAAGGTACAGCGCTGTCCAAGCTGCAGGACGCGCATTCGACTTCCAGCTAGCACGGCCGCCTTTCGATTGGAGTAAAATGGAAAAAACACCCGTGTACCACATAAAAAACTCCAGGGGAACCAAATTAATCAGTAGCCCCACACTACGGGGCTGCTCGTAAATGCCCAGAATTCAATTCAAAGGCAATCGCTATAATGTCTATTCTCAGTGCAGCAGTTATACATGACAGTAACTCAAATCCAAGAGAACAGACTTTTGGGCTAGTTGGTTTGTTACGTTCATTGAAGCCATAGCGCTGATAAGACAGGGACCACACAAAGAGGACGGGACGAGTAGTTGTGAGTAGCGCACGTCCCGTCCTCTTCCTGTGGTAACCGTGTAACTGGCTGCGTTACAAATGAGACGAATACATGCAACCCTTCTCATTTCTCTTGAGCCTCGTGGCGTTAACGGCGAGGACCAAAATGCGTAATGCTACAGCTACTATATGGAAGCGCCAGCGGTACACACAATGAAGCACTAAGTGGAATGTCCACATCCTGTGACGGATAATAAATGCGCGAGCCTAGACGCCTAGTTAACGCTAGTTTTTCCATAAAATGTCTGTGATAGGGGCTGGCTTAAAATGGTGTTGGCGCGATAGCTGCATCAATTCATATTTTCGCTAAACAGACGAATGAAGACGCATACATAGATGCTCCGGGGCAGATAGAAGACCCGAGGAGAAACTTCGCCGGCCATTTGCGCACCTGTAGCCGAACGCTGACGGCGTCAGGCAGCAGGCGGTATCAGTCGCTGGACGCGCGACCCAGAAACGTCGGCGCGTGAAAGACGGCGCAACGGGCGGTGAGCACGAATCATGACGGAGCGCCGGCGGAGTAAAAAGAAAGTACAAACGGAGCAAAGTTATCAAATGAAGTCGCGAACAAAGGTATAGAGGGGGGGCGGGTTGCATGCATGTTTGTCTGTGTTGCCTTTAGGCAATAACGGCGGCCGTTATGATTCACACCGACTGTCGGAACAGGGTGCTTTCTCTGTCCAAATGGCTACATGTTCTGGCCGTGCAAGACAGGAACTGTACGCACGCGCATGCTCAAACCTAGCGCGTCATTGCGCGACCTGCCAGTGTGACGTAAAACGGCGGAAGATCAGGAAAGTTCCACACTATATCAAGAGAGCGATGAAAGACGGATTTATAGCCGATATACAGTACACTCCCGTTGGTGTGTAATTTTATACCAGCGACTAACAGAGGGTTGTGGCAAATTGCAACTAGTGATCTAGGGGTGAGTCACGGCGACCAGCGTTCACATCGCTGACACAGTCTGAAAGCTGTCTCACACGCACGCAGCGCAACCTCAGCGTAATATATCAGCTAGGGTGTATACCGATAGAGGTGTGCACGGGCTCCGGGTAGCCCGAAAGCCCGAGCCCGGCCCGCGGGCCGGGCTCGGGTATGCAGACGTCTTCCCATCTCGGGAGGCCCGGGCCGGGCTCAGGGCTACTCATCTCGGGCATCGCGTAGGCCGGGCCAGGTGCAAAGCCCGCATCAAACCAAAAATATAGACGTTGTGCCGGAATTGTCTTCTAGCACTTAGCGATGAGCACACAGATCACCTTTCTGATTATTTATCCATGCAATCATCCTCCTGTCCTGCATCACACGTACTAAACTTCTGGAAGAACAAGGAGTCTAATTATTCCAAGCTTGCTATGCTTGCGAAAAAAATATTTGCGATTCCGGCTACCAGTGCGAGCATCGAACGGAACTTCATTTCGACGGGATATGTGATGCAGGAGCGCCGCATTTCACTGAAGTCCGAATCACTGCACAGCTTGTTATTTTTACACAACTTGTAATCTGTGTATGCACACTAAGATGTGTCGTTTGCGTATGTTTAACTTTGATATGTTGAATAAAATGCCACATGATGAAAAAGTGGTATCTTGTCTCCGCAGCAAACTTTCATAGGGTCGAGCCGGACCGGGCCCGGGTTTGTGTTTTTGTACGTCGGGCCGGGCCGGACGGGCTCGAAGCCCTTTAGGGTCGGGCTCGGGCGGGCCTTCGACGCAGTCAGTGGGCCCGGGCCGGGCTCGGGCTTGAAAATTAGGCCCGTGCACAGCTCTAATACCGATGCCTTACCCTTCTGCATCTTTATTGAACTAGCCACCTCAAAATACTCACCGAGTTGCAAAACTTAACTTTGGGGGACTTCATGAAATTTCTCTTAATGTGACGCGCATTACTCTCTCTCTTAAATTACGCTCTCTGCGACGCGCGGCACAATGTTGCACGACTCCTAAAGCAAAAAAAAAAAAGCAAAAAAAAAAAGAAAAAAAATATAAGGCCGGCATATTCCGTCGTGTATTGCATATATAAAACACACGACCGGCGTAAATAAGACTGAACCGATGTTGGGGACAGCAAATGCACGCCTCTCAGGTTGCGAAAAACACCATATTCTGTTGCGTTGGTCGTGTCGTTTCAAGCACTTCAATCGTGAACAAACCGTAAAGAGTGCAGATTTGCGTACGTTGGTAGGTCATATTAAATGTAACAGCGCAAGAAAGATGAACTGGCGAAGAATAGCATGCGTACAGTTTCAGCGTTGTGTGTTTTCTTCTAGTCCTTGTTTCATGCACAGTTCTTATAATTATTGTTAGCATACAGTTGTAAGAACGTATACCTGAGTACCACAATACCACACGGGGATGGCTGGACAACAAGGAACAAGCGTACTTTCTACCCCCCCGTCCCTCGTTTGAACGACAGAGTCTGGGTGGCCTCAGACCTTCTGGTGCGGCCTACTCGTAGGTCACCAGTAACGTTCCAAGCCATAAACTCAATATGGAGCTACTTCTGACTTTTGCTCACGGTGTGTGGAAGAGGTCAAAGCGAAGCAAACCTCCCATGCGCGGACCATAAACTAACAACTCCTTTAAAGAATGCGTTGCCCCGCGCGTTCGTGCACAGAAAGGATGACAAGCACGTAGTGGAACGCCCCTCCGTAATTGCCGCTTGTTTCCACTCGGGTCGCCATTCTTCTGGCAGCGTGTCCCTTGGCAATAGAGAGCACCCACAAAAAAAGAAAGAAGATACCACTACTTCAAACAAAATATTCCACGGACAGAGCGCCTTGCAAAAGGCGCTGCATGGCGCCCCGTAGACATAAGTAGTGCACAGGCTGCGCACAAACAGAGGGTCAAAGACGGAGCAAAAGAAAAAAAAAAGACCTAGATGCGCGGTCCCGAACAAGAAACAAGTTGCCGTGGATGCACCCGTGTATGGCCGACAGCGTTTGCAAGAGCAGCCAGCGGTCGCGTGCCGCATCAGCGTCAGGCCCCTTCGCTTCGTTGCTGTGGTCACGGCGCGTTTTTTAAGCCGCGACCTCTGCTTTGTGCGCCGGGCCGCCTCCCATTGTCGATCGTGGTCGCAGTGGACACGCGCTCCATTGTCGTCGAAGGCTAGCAGCTCGATCGTTATTGAAATCCGTCGTCGCGGTCGTCATACTCGGGACGCGCACTTCGACGCAGATGCTCGAGACGCCCCGGTTCAAGGTCGCCTCGCGCTTCTTCCTTTGTCCGGTGCCGACCGTCGTGCCTCGCCGTCAAGCTTATCCCCTCTCGAACGCACACTGGCTTGTGCTCGCCAGTCGCACGCAGTGGTGTATTCCCATAACAAGGCTTCTTTCGCCGCATTCCGATGCTCGCGAGCAGCGTATGTGGAAAGCGGGTCACTCATGACCCTTCCAGCAGATGCGACAGAAATGTTTGTCAGAGTGTGTCTTCCTTTTAGTGCTACTGCCATCAAGGTTGTGTTTGGCAAGATTAGGAAGATGCATGGGGTTCGGTAAAGTCACATAAGGCAATCAGTCGTTGTCTACGCAATATGAAACTATAGAAAGGAGAGCAAGCGCGACCGATTGAGACAGGCCCGTAGCCAGGAATTTTTTTCGGGGGGCGGGGGGGGGGGGGGCTATTGTTGAAATCCTTGAAAAAGAGCCCTTATTATTTTTCCTCTGTAAAACGCCCCCTTCAATCCGAATTTCGGGGGGGGGGGGCGAGCCCCCCCCCCCCCCCTGGCTACGGGCCTGGATTGAGAATATCTATTGTGAAGCGTAAATACAAGGCAAAAGAGAAGAAAATATCTCAACTGAAATAGCACTGGGCTGGTGGCGAACGCTGCTTGAAGTATGGCAAGAAATGCCTGCATTCAGCGTGTCTATCAAAGCACCGGATCATCTTGCGTTAATGAACTTTGGGTCATTGTTGTTGTTTAGCGTCAGTTTCTTTCGCTCTGAAATAATTAGTTTGCGTGTATTTCCCTCTTTTTGGTCGCTATGTAATAACGCGTTTCTGCATTGATAAATAACAGTTTGGTTTCGCAATGACAGTTTACGACTGCCTGACGGCAAACGGTCGTGGCAACCTACCTTTGACGATGCGGGGCACACGATGTGAGAAAACATTGAGGCTTTGTCTCTCTCAGTGTGTGTGTGTGTGTGTGTGTGTGTGTGTGTGTGTGTGTGTGTGTGTGTGTGTGTGTGTGTGTGTGTGTGTGTGTGTGTGTGTGTGTGTGTGTGTGTGTGTGTGTGTGTGTGTGTGTGTGTGTGTGTGTGTGTGTGTGTGTGTGTGTGTGTGTGTGCTTGCATGCGTGCGTGCGTGCGTGCGTGCGTGCGTGCGTGCGTGCTCATACGCATGGTCCAAAGCATTAAAGGGAGCGGCCGTTCGATCGTTGTATCTTGTAGTTCACATTCTCTGTCTATGACACAAGAGGAAACCGGGCATACAAAATACACCACAAGTAAAGGGCCTGGTTTCCGCACAAAGACAGGCATTACGTTTCTCGTTTAGTCTCGTCATTTCTGAGTGCGCGAGACCATTTCCTGTGGCGTTTCCTGGACAAGCTCGTGACACTTATAGATCACCTGTCGCGCTGCGCGCCACGCGTCTCTCCTATTCTGATGCGATATACCGGGCTGCCTCCGCGCCACAGTGGCGGTGGTATACTACATGGTTCGCTTGGAATGCGGTTCCTCCAGGTTGGGGAGCGTAGGGCCTTCGCACACTCGAGGCAAGGGAAATTTGCAGTCGACGAGATTTATGAGCCCTCGCGCCTCCGTTTCGTCCACTTGCCGTCGGCCCCTTCTGTCTACGCGCCACCTGGCGTCGTCAGCCGCCGCCACTCCGTGCACTGTTCCAGTATTTTCTTTTTTTTTTTTTTATGTATCCACGAGGTTCACGAAGACAACTTCTCCCCCTCACCTCTCCGAATGGCGGGGAACAGGACCACGCGTTGTTTGCGAGAAGGAGGCGCACAGCGTGCCTTGCATCAACGGTGCCGGACTCGAGAGCCAGTCTGCGGACGGTGCGCGATGCACTGGCTAGGGGACTGGGTGGCGTTCCTGGCTCGATCACTTCGGCCGCCCCGCGGTGCACCTAGAAAGTTTAGTTGGTTGCGTTAGAGGGTTGCAAGGTCAGCAGAATGGGAGACGCCCGTAACCGTGCACGCCGGACCCACAGGCCTTGTTTAGCCGACACCTACACGTACGGAGTGTGCCCTAGCTCACGCTTTGACGCTTGAGGCAGGCCGACGCCCTGATCTATGCGCCGCACGTCCGACGGGGTGGAAGGGGGGGGGGGATAATGCCGGTGCTTCAGGGCTGCCGGCGCCTGTTCAGGTCAACGCCTCAGAGAGTTACTGAGAGTTAACGTTACCTGCGCTGTCTATAAGTTTGGCTGTTGAACAGTAATGTTTACCTAGCACTGCAAGCAAAGCGTGCTCGAGAAGGAGCAAGAGTAGATTGTTATTCAGAGAATAACTAAATCCAGGAAGTGTGGCCCCAATTTTACTCGTAAAAAGCCCGCATCACTAGCGGCTCGCTCCGAATCAATTGCTACGAAGTGGATTTTGGATTGCCACGTCAGCTTGTAGTAGATGCCGCGGTGAGAGCGCGTTGGCGTCACGTCTCGGCATTCGCTGGTTCGCGGTACTGCTTTCTTTAGTAATTGGGAGGATGGACAGTGAGATGGAGGCAAATCGCTGAGCTTATTCTATCGTAAATACGACTGCTGCAGTGGGCAGTTCACCGCTGTAAACGAGAAGGCAGAGTTTCTATTTCGATCACAGTAGCGACTGATTGTTTGTTGCGTGCATTCTTCAATGCGCACTTCGGCTTCCGCACGAACCTCGCCAATCTTCCCTAAGAACGTGAAAATACGTCTCTAGCGCAGCAACGGTCAAATGCGACTTTCCTGTCAAAAGCTAGCTTGAAAATTGTGCGAATAAAAAAAAACAGACATAGAAATAAAAAACCGCGTTGGGGTAGAATGAAGAATGGCAGAAGGGGAGGGGGGGGGGAGGCGGCGTATGCTGGCATTGTAGTCAGTATGGCACCTACGCAAAGCCGAGAACGCCGTAGTTGTCGGTGTGTTCTTCCCTCGCGCCGGCGTCTTCAGATCACGTACGATATGTGACCAGTACCAAGTGGGGAAACAAGCCGTTGTTCTTTTGCGACCTAGATGTGGCTATAACTCCAAAGGTGCGCCTAACAAAGGTGCCATACACCCTTAGTAGCAGCACATTCGAAAAAAGTGTTCCTATTTGTGTCGCTCTGTTCGTAATTCATGCACCTGTCATTTGCTGCAATGTTCCATCTGGCGAGGCGTTAGCGCGTCTTCTCAACCAGTCATAATCATGAACCACTTCGGGGCGTTATTCTTTTCCCCAGTGCAGGGTAGCAAACCGGACGCTTGTCTGGTTAACCTCCTCGCCTTTCCTCTTCTTGCTTTCTCCTCCTCTCCTTGTTTCTTTATTTTATAAGACTGGGTCCTTTTGCAGCGAAGCTTGTACTGACTGACCTGTGAAGCTGGTGGTGTTCAAAAAAAATACAAAAAAACTTGGAGGTCTCTTGAGCTTTGCCTTCAAGGGACACTAAAGTGAAACAATGATTTGGTTTAGATTGATAAACTGTACTCTGAGAACTCTAAAGTCACAAGTTTCACTATCATAAGTTCACTATTAGCGGAGAAAATGAAGGTTGAAGTTTCGCGCCGAAATCTCCGCGCGTGACGTCACGAATTTCAAAATGCATTTTTCGTATTTTCGCAACATGGGCTCGATGAAATTTCCTGAAACTTCGTATGTTAGGTCTATGGCACGCACAAATGACAATGTACTTCATTTTTACCGATTAGAAACTACGTAGGACCCAGTAGACGCCGTCAAAATTCTATGACGTCACGGTGTTTGGTGCGGGAATCTCAAGGTGGCTTCCCCACCCGCATTTTCTTTTCGCGCGTTTTCTCGCTTACGAAGTGTCGTGTCGGGGTAAGAGTGGTGTTTTCGGGACTGTGAAATTGCACTTTACTAATACGCGAAAAATCGTTTTTCTCTCTAGCGTCCCTTTCAAGAGTAGAACAGCGATAGCGTAATCGGGCCTCGTGCGGATCGCGGTCTCAATTGCTAGCCAGGCTTCGGTTCTCGGAGCATGCCTCAACCATGCCGTAAGGAAGCGAACGACAGGGCGCGTAACATTAGCCGTTTCCTAGTATCCTAGAATGTCTACTGCGAGTACATTAAGTGCCCACTACGCCATAATTATCCCTTTTGCGAATCAACGATGGGCCCAAGACGCGTCCGTAAGGCAACACGTGAACCTCCGCAGCTGTTCACTTCGTTGATGCTTTTGCTGCTGATGATGATTAAATATGTCTGAGCGTTTTGTAGTGGATGGGCATTTGAAACACGCACTCGTTGTGCAATTCATACGTTTTGACGCCTGACGCGATTCTACGCTTTTACATGCGTTAGGGACACTCCTTCCACTACATGACATTCGTATAGTGTTTTTTTTTCCGGAGCAGTTTCAAGAAATAGCTTGGCTGTGGTAGAACACGTGCCTGCCACGCAGACGGCCTCGGTTCGATTCTCGCTCGGACCCAGTTTTTTATTACTTATGTTATTATTTGCATCTTTCTCGATTTTTCGATCACGGACAAGATAATGATGTTTCGCTCACAACCAAGACGCCAACGCCGACACTGGCTCCGGAATTTCTGCGAAACGAGCTCTTAAACGCTATCGCGTTAGAACCCACCACCACGGAAAAAGCACGTGAAGCGCTCGCCCAAAACTCTTCGCACATACAGAAGACGAGCCCCGAAAAAATAAGGAATGATACTGTGTGTATATATATATATATATATATATATATATATATATATATATATATATATATATATATATATATATATATATATATATATATTAGTTTTTTCTTCTTTTTTTCTGGGGCTGCGGTTTGAACACTGCTCGCCCGGTCTGAAAGCGAGGGTCTTGATGTGACCGCGCGCCCAGTGTGAACACTGAACTGAAGCATACGAATGCGCTCTACCGGCGATACAAAAGACACAATTGGGAAGCAGCCCACTTCTCTTTGGCTGCTTCGTTGAAGCACTTCCGTTATTATTTGTCTCGTAGCGTCTCTGCCGTGATAATGTAGCTTATATCTATTTCTTCGAGAAACACACCACAAGATGACTAATTTTTTTTTCTTTATAACCTCATTCAACATAGAACAGAAAGATCAACGTTCACACCCAGATACATCAGTGATTAACTGACTGAACCATGCATCGAAAGTTTTCGTATTTATCAGAACACCAAGGATAGTGACCCAGTCTGGTGGTTCAAGCTGGGCTCTAAAGATCTCCCTAACTTGAACTACGCTGTCAATAAAGTTTTCTCTGGAAGATTTGACGAGTACATCTGCGTTGCGCACTTGCATTATCGTTTTGCACAAGCCGTGTAGACCCAGAATCATTATTGTGTCATAGGGAGTTCAGACTGGTAACAACCTTATGCCATATGGGTCTAGTGGAAGTTGCCTCGTTTATAGTGCGCTGGAAGATATCCCCGATAAAATACCGCATCCAAGCACTCTGGAAATGCATGTTCATTGCTCTCTGGTTTGTTGCAAAGGAGGCAGCTAGTTTTCCAGGAAATAAGACTTTGTCCTGAAGCTGTCTTTACGGGCCTGGAGAAGTTACGGTACAAGATAGCTAAATTCGGCGAGAACAGCTAGCCGAACTTATCCTAATACGAACCACCTTCAAAGCGCAGGCTTTGTATATCATAAAATGTTCAATGAAGGCTTTTATAATGGCGCGAGAATGCCCGTTTAAAGTAGGATGGCATAGCGGTGCCACCAGCATTGTTTTGTAATCCTGTCTCATATATCGAAACACTTAATTTTATACGGTTTCTATATAAGGGGCGCCGACGATGCCTTGAAAACCTGGTACCCCTGACATCCACACGGCTGTGCCTACTGGCTGGTTCTCCCCAAGGAGGTTTAACCTCCTTGGTTCGCCCACTGTTAAGGCGAAAGCCTTTAATGTCTCATGCTCACGTCCGTCCGTCCGTCCGTCCGTCCGGATGTCCGTCCGTCTGTCCGTCCGTCCGTCTGTCCGTCCGTCCGGATGTCCGTCCGTCCGTCCGGGTGTCCGTCTGTCTGTCCGTCCGTCCGTCAGTCTGTCCGTCCGTCCGTCCGTCCGGATGTCCGTCTGTCCTTCCGTCCGTCCGGATGTCCGTCCGTCCGTCCGGATGTCCGTCTGTCCGTCCGTCCGTCCGGATGTCCGTCCGTCCGTCCGGATGTCAGTCTGTCCGTCCGTCCGTCCGGATGTCCGTCTGTCCGTCCATCCGTCCGGATGTCCGCCCGTCCGTCCGGATGTCCGTCCCTTAGTCCCTCCATCCGGATGTCCGTCTGTCCGTCCGTCCGTCCGTCCGTCCGGATGTCCTTCTGGTGTCCGTCCGTCCGTCCGGATGTCCGTCTGTCCGTCCGTCGGTCTTTCCGTCCGTCTTTCCGTCAGTGGAATGGCCACACGCTTTCGCCGAACACACTTTGGAATGTACAAACTGTCCTTCAATTTTTCCTATGGAAATGAATCGCAGGACATAACAAAAGGGCTGACTTCTACAGAAGTTACAATACATTCGGACATTTAACTTTCGCGAACAGCTGTATGGGTGATCAGAGACCAACGAAATTGTGAGGCACTCTGTATGGGTGCTCCGAATGGAGTGCTCCTAGTTAATGTGGTCCCTGGAGGTGATTCTTTAGCATGTGCCAATGCACAATTTTCTTTTTCTTTTTTTTTCTGTTTTGTTTTTACGGCCAGGTTGGCCATTAAATATTTTCCTGTATTCTTACAAGTAAACTTATAGCTGAAAGTAAATGCTTCGTCTTTCTGTCTACTTTTTTTTTTTTTTTTGCGCCTCGTTTTTCTAGTGCTGTCGCTCTTTTAATATATTAACTGCCTGTCTCCATTTCCATTGAAGCGCACCAATGCACGGTTTACAAACGCTGTTGTAATCTTAACCGATAGGAAAAGCTAAAAGGTGCCAGAAAGTTTTCATTCGCGTAAAAGGGCCAAACACCTGCAAATGATTCGAAACGTTCAACGTGACACAAACCTGTGTTGGCTCGACGTTGAAGAAAGTGTATGGTTAGGCCTTCAGGGTATCCTATACTAGCCATTTTAGTGTGCGTGTGTGTGGCAAATTGAAGAAAACTAGATTGTTGAAAAATTAAATCAAGAGTTCGACGACAACTCGTCTGTCAGGGAAGAATCGTGGTCAAAATGGTAAAAGGAAGGCGCCGACCAAAAAGAAAAAAAAAACGATTGTTGAGAGCATAGCAATAGGAGCTGACCTTGATGTTGCAATTCAGTGTCCCTTTAAAGGTGATTCTACGAAGCGGCTTAAAAGACCTAATGCCTTAATTTTCCGTCGTAGATGATTATGAGGCATTTGTATATTTACTTAAGTGTTTTTTTTTTTTTCAATCTATACATGATTGCCATGATGCTTGGGGCAAAATTTCACTTTGAAATATCACCTGACTTGTTCTCAAGTACCATATTAACGTACACAGCACAAAAAAAAAAATCGCATAAAGAACGCTTACACTAAAGCATACTGCAGCTTATACGCATACATGTTTCTACATGTATCACTATACATTGCGCCTTTTTGTGGAGAATTCCGCACAATTTTGGAACGCACGTATCTAGAGTGGGTCTCCATATACGTATGCTCATTATTGGATACCAGCGCGCGAATTATCCCAGGAATCTGTGCCATCAAAATCCTATGGTTATTTCACGCATAGTATCATTTAGGAATAAAAAGTTTGGTTTTCTTTTTCTTCGGGTCTAACAGATGCGTCCCCCCGAAAGGGCGTGGAATATAATTGCGCCGATTACCCTTTTCTTAAATGCCTCTTAAAGTCGAGCATCATTTGCTCGATTATCTCAATCTGCAGTATGTACTTCTCTGATTCAGGACGGGGCCGTAGGCGCAAGTTTGGTCAGTTCTAGCGTAAAGTGAGCGCTCTTCGAAGGAGTGGTGGTCACGATCGAAATTCGCCCGAGGACAGGCAAGCGCGACTACTGCATACGCGCTCACAGTAGCAACCAAGTGCCAGCATTTTTTTTTTTCCTGGTGACCTATCAGAGCTACATACGCAATCGCATTCGGAGATCGGCTACCTGTTCGCCCACCTTGTCCTCGATTCTTCCGGACTCGAAACAGTTTTCTCGCGGCGAAAGATGCAGCGAAGGAGAGAAAAAAAAAGTAAATAGATATCGACAAAGCCAGCCACCGAGCTCAAACAATCGCTCATTCCCGGTCGTACGTCTCTGCCTCGGAGGCAAAAAAAAGAAAGAAGCCTCCCGAGCGAGAGCAACGCCCAGTATACGCGGCCAAGACCGCGAAAGGGGTAACTCGTTGCTGGAGAAAATGAACGCGCCCAGTTCGGAAAAGACCTCGAAACGGCCGTCTCTCCATCTCGGTCTATTTGTCCTCTGTGCAAGAAAATAAAGGCGAACCACTGCTTAGCACAGCTGGTATATACATTACGAAACTAGCGTGTGTGTACACGTATGCATGGGCTAATCGAAAAACCGAAGCTCTTCCCTGGAATGTACGTAATCGGTCTCTTCGGGCTGTGCGCTATATGTGCGCCTATAACCCATATCTGTCCATATGCGAGCTCGATCAAAAGTAAGAAAGTGGTCGTAACCATTAAAGGGTGACCGCCTCCGCATCGAACGCACGCGCGTGGAACAAATGCGTGGAAAGTAGCGGGACTGCTGCGAAGCGAGGGGACCGCGCCCGACTAGCGCATGCAGTGACTGTTCACCGTCACGGGGCAAGGGAGGCTAGGTGCTTGAGATTTTCGTTTTCTTGGCCACTCGCGTACGGGGTCCGTCGAACACTTGTGTGACAAATTGGGCCACTCTGTGTCTAGGGCGTGGTCCCGGCTTCACGTGCGTGGCCATCGGTGTCGAAGACTCGCCCAAACCAGAAGGTTACAGCAGCGTATGTGGATTCGTGGACGAGTCGGAGCTATACGAAAAGTACGACGAAGAGATTAACTTCGGCGGCCGTTTGGCTACCGTTTATTCTCTTTACATCTGGCATACGTGTCTGCTGTGACTTGGCACAGTTCATGCGGCAAAACACAAACGACGCGACATATAAGTGGTGGTGCTTGAGGATGCTATGTTGTACTGGCCAGATTTTGACACTGTTCATTATTGGGATCATCGTAGGGATATCTCTGGAAAATGCTGGAAAATATTTTAATAAATCGCAATTTCTTCCACCGCCCGAGTCGCAGAGCATGCACAAATGTCGAATAGCAGCCATTCGCACAAAATTGTAGCACTTTCGCTGCTTATCATAGACGCGCACACAGAGGGTGCGGGGGGAGGGGATCACCCCCCTCCCCTTCAGTAGTAATCTATGGGAGCGCCAAGTCTTCCCGATACCTCTGCTCAGTCGTACCTGTCCCATCATTGTTTAGTGAACAGGGTTGTGAGCATGCAGGTTTTTGACGCTAATGCTGGCCGAATACCCCTTATGTTACATTCCAAAAACTGCTTAAATCCCCACATCTAGCCCCGGAATACCAGGCACAAAGGGCATGCCGTTGTAAGAGGCACGTTGTCACTTCATTTTCACTTTTGTTTCCATTGTCATGCTTGCTTTTGTTCGGACTCAACCAATTGGGAAGAGGAATTGGGAAGGGGGGGGGGGGGGGTTGCACGGTGAAGTATGACTCCTCCCTGCCCCTGCCACTGTCCAACTCTTCCTGGAGATGTTATCCTGCTAAAGCTATACCCTAAGTGATGGCGCACAAAGCTCTAAATTTTCAGAAGTCAGGCAAGCTGCTGTCGCCATTCTTTCTTCCTCGTGTATCAATTCTTCATACGCGAAGGACTACCTCGTCATTTCTGCGATTGGTCGTATTCACTCCTGCGTTCAGGACACAAAATGCAGTTTAAGTTCGCTCCGCTATATGCGATAGAATAAGGTCGCCATGTTCGCCACCGACGTTATACGCTTGACCGCTCAGCTGAACGGCTCTTTTCCCGGCGCTAAGTTCCTTGCGCTTGCTACGTTCGCGTCGTGACTATTTCGCGGACCTGTCGACAAGCATGGTCGACATTCTGACGCACCGCGAGCAGCGAGCCGGCGCGCCGAGCGTTCTGCCCGCTTCCGTTACCGCGGGATGTCGACAGCCCAGCGTGCGCGGACTCGCACAGAAGGGGGGTAATCACGAAGAAACTTGCACTACGTTAACAGGTGAGAGCCCGCCCACAAGCAAAAGAAAGAAAATAAAGAAGCTGGCACGTTCCGTACTTCACTAGCTTTCTTTTTCTTCCCACCGCGCAAACCGAGGGCAGTGTTCGGTGGTATGGAAAGTATATGGTGATGACAGCGCATACAGCAACGCTATAGGAGGCTGAATATAGAGCTTCGGAAGGTGCCGGTAAGACGTGAGACTGAGGATACGTCAGGATACGAAGACGTCAGCGTACGGACGCCTCTGCGTGACCCTGGAGACGTTAATTGCGAGGAACCCTCGCTGACCCCACGCGTGTACAGATTGGTAGTGGATGCGCGCACGCTCCAAGGCGTTGTCATGTCCCGTCATCCAGCATTATAGGAGCCTCGAGCCGCATTCGACCGCTGCTTTTTCACAGCTCTCGCGCAGCGATGACCGCGTCATGATGCCTCGTTCGTCATTCATCTCACCTGAGTGTGTGACGCCTCCTTCCTTGGTTGGTTGGCCCCGGCGTCCTGCCGGGGACTTTCCCAAGCCTCAAGTGGCGGCCTGCTCCTGTTGATCTCACGAAGATGAGCGTAATAAGATCCGTGGCGTTGAAAACGTGCTCTTTTGGGAAAATGCATGTGGACTTACCCCAGCTTCCTGGCGAAAAAAAAAAAAGTGATGGTACAAATTGCAGAGTGATCGTAATCAAGAAACGCCAAGAAGTGAGCAACATGTTTCGGGCGATTGCACGAAGCGTGAGTAGATGAACATGCGATAGACAAGCCCGAGCAGACAGAGAAAAAAAAAAGCAAGTGCAGAGCAACACCGAGGTGGTACGTTTTAAAGAAAATGTAAGTTGTGATGAATGAAGAAATAATCAGAAGAGTCGTGGAGTACATTGACTTGTACCTCATCAGGAACATAACGAAAAAACAGCGAGAAGTTGTATTCTACAAGACGGGAAAAATTGGAACAATTCAGAGCAACTTGTTCATTTTTATTGTTGCCGTGAAGAGTGTATAGGTACCAAAACAAACTCAAAAACAAAGATTTTTTTTTTCCAGACTTCGCATAGTATTTACGTAAATTGTAATCTGTTTTGCTGAGTTATCTACGACTGAAACTTTACTATAGATCGGGAAAGACGCCACGGCGTCTTCTATGTTCCTCTCTTTTATTTCATTAAGCTTATCACACTTACATCAGCATTTGGAGGTATCGAACGAGGCGTATAAAAAATCACAGACCTGAATATTATATCCGTGGATCGAGTATAGGCCTCATCAAAAAAAAAAAAAAAAAAGTCAGCATAACCGTACACTGAAATAAGGAAGGGAGATGTCTCTTGGCGTGAGAATTTTTTTTAAGCACAAGGTCGAAACCAAAACTTTACAGTAGAAGCGAATCATTAACCAAGTGAATTTTTTAAAATTTTATTTATTTATTTATTATTTATTTATTTTCTTGCAGACAAGATTCGTCCTGCTCGCGTGAAGTCTGTTTGTCGCCGTCTTCGCGCTTTTCGCCTTAAAGCGTGCTACACCTACATGCCACGTTATCTACCCTGGCGGTCAATGCACGCCAAAAACAATTCACTGAGTATTGGAGGAATGCATTATAGAATACATACACCCTCATTCTTGCGATTAGATTTCATTCATCCATTTAACGGGCCTCCATCAGGGGCCGAATTCCCAAGACATCTCTTTAGTAGGTGCGTTTTTCCATTGGTCGGTTGGCTTCACTAGTGATATGTCCCGCATCGTGATTGGCCGAAATATTTTCTGAGAAACATTATTAGCGTAACACATTTATGGGCATGGCTCTGTTTTCTTAAGCTGCTTAGCCAATCGTTTCTTGAGCGTCGATGGCAGAAAACTATCATCATCTTAACGGGTATGTTCCACCGTGCGGCCGATACCAGAAAACTATCATCATATACGGGTATGTGCCCCAGAAATTTTGGAGATCCCACAACTCACCTCTGGTCCCACTAAAGATGAAGAAGGCAACACTTAGCCGAACAAATGGCTGCGAAGCGACGACGGCGAGCCGAAGAAACGAGTACGTACTAAGAGAATATACTAGAAAACGGGAAAGGCAATGGCAGTTGCGAGAAGACTCCGAAGTGATGGAAGGCCTACGCCAACGGTGACGAGCCCGTAAATATATCAGAGGTGCGAATGCTCGGTTTCAGCGCTAGTTTCTGTTTCTGGAGCTTGGACAACCGTGTCGTGTCTGTCATTTAACTCGAACCTCTCCGCGCTGAGAATCAACGTAGCATCACCTAGCTGAAACCTAGCAACAACCTAGCAACAACCTAGTAACAAGCCACTTATAACCTTCATCAGCTATCTAAGGCCTAGAAACAACGTAGAACCAACCATATTAGTCTTCAGAATCGTCCAGTTTTACTGTTTCAAGCAGGGGCGTAGCCAGAAAATTTTTCGGGGGGGGGGGGGGGGGGGGTTCAACCATATCAACCATACTCTATGTATGTTCGTGCGCGTGTCTCTATGCGTGCGTGTATATATACGCAAGCAAAATTGGAAAATTGAGGGGGGGGGGGGGGTGAACCCCTCAACATCACCCCCCCCTCCTTGGCTATGCCACTGGTTTCAGGGCTTGCGCGGCTTAGTACAGGTTTCAACATTTTTTTTTTTATATTATCTTGCGTTGCATAGTTCCGGTTCAGCTTTGATGCTTGCCGTTTTCTGTGCCCCCTCGCCCAGAAATTTTTCGCGATGAAACTTAATGTCATGTATTACCAACCGATTCCATCTAGCACTTTGAATATCAACGGAGACAGTGAAGATAAAAAGAAAACATCCTCAAGCGTAAATTGCGGTACGCAGGTCAGGTAGACGGCGCCGATAGCGGAATATTTTCTATCACAGCCCCAGAGGGCCATGGAGTGAGGCTCTCACAGCCTTGAAGTTAGGCTGAAGCTGTCCCTCTGATAAAAGCGCAGCAGACTCATGTAGCGTTTCAAATCAAACTTTTCTCACTCTTTCCGTGTTGTAGAGCTTGTCTTCAGCAGCGGCGCTTTATACCGTCAACGACTCAGGCGTCCCGGAGCTGCGTTCGAACTACAAGACATGCCGGGCGCGTCGTGACTGTTGCTTCAGTCAGCGCAGCACCAGTACAAGGGTGTTTCATCCTGACAGCTACTATTAGCGCTCAGGACTTCGACATTGCACCGGACGCCTTCTGGGTCATCTAGGTTGCCGCGCGTTTTCGTTTCTTTGTGTTCGTTTGTCCTCGCACATGCTGCACTGGTTTCGGCGCTCTCGGAGTTCAAAGGTCACGAAGTAAGCATTTTTTACAGCCTCTCGCGGCTATCGAGGGCGCGCATGGGATGGCGCTGCGCTTTAACAAGCTCTTCTTTTGTTGGCGCTTTCAGGCTGTCACTTCTAAACACCGGGCGTTTTGCCGCGGTGTACCGTCCTTAAGACGTCATGAAGGCGATGTTTTCGAGTTTGAGTTTCCAGACATAAAAAAAAAAAAAAAAAAAAAAAAAAAAAAAAAACGCTAGTCGTTCACCAGTGACAGGTTCTGTTCGGCTGCTCTGTATGCGCATTTAGAATCGGGTCATTCAGAGGAGCGAAACTGTGCTGACAAACAAAAGCGAAGTTTTGGAGATTCCAGTGTTAAGCGAGCGCGTGTGTCGCAGAGAGAAGGCTCACTTGACGACGTGAGTTGGGACTCCATTTTCGTGAATATCAGTCGCAGAGGACACAGCTACAGAGCGAGTCCTGTCACAACCATCACAGGCATTAGCCTCTGATGGATGCCGCTGGCTTTCATTCGTGTGTTCGCGAAATAACGCGCGCTTGGGTTAGCAACAGGCAAGTGCGATCGAATACGCGCCCTCGGCCTTTGTGCCTTGAAGGCGCTTGCGGCCTCATGTATCGTCCTCGTGTATCGTCCCTACCTCTCTCTCTCTCGTCGTGTCTACGGTGCGCAATGTATACCCCTGCCAGGCATAAATCGGGATGTCAGGTGTTGCAGAATCTTGTAGTGCTGAGACATCGAGCGCGATATTCAAGGCTGACTGGCGGCGAGTAACTGTATGCAGAACGCGCACAAACGCATTACGAAGCGTCGTTTTATGCGACAGTACTCTCATTTTCGCAATTAATGTCATACATACTACGTGCGTCGCGTTATATGTTGCTGTATACTGTCTATCTTCGTGACATCACTCCGCTCAGGCGCTCAGCGCTCCTGTTCTAGACGCATACAGCGGATTGTATAGTGATGTGCGGTCGTCGGCAAGCTTAACTAGAACGCTCCGGAACGCGTCCTGAAATGGTTTGATAGATTCCAGCGCCGCGTAGCTTTGGGTTCTGTTGCCTAGATGTTACCGATGCGGGCCGACATACTATCTAGGAATACCTTGGTATTTTCTCGGCCACAGCGCTCAGCGCTTCGCGGCTGGCATCAATCAAACCAACCGAGGCCACGCTACGGAGCGTTCGAGTTAAACTTGCTGACGACTGCACAAGCTTACTGCACGTAGTGGCTCCAAAAGGATCGCTTAGTTCCTTTCCCAAAAATCTCTGATTATATTTTTGGTAATGGAGTACTTCCATATGCACCGCACTTGGATTAAATTATTCAAAATAAGAAAAGTTGGGCAAGAAAGTCGAGGTGAAACGTGATTTTCTAGTATGTACTCAGACTGCTTACGTTGCAAATTGCCATAGATCACAGGAAAGGCCGTACGTTGAACCCGACTTTTACGATCACCGTCTCTATCAAGCGCCGGGGAGGCGCAACCTAAACGCAGGACGAAGAAAAAGGAATACACTGAAAGAACCTCGAGGCCCCGAGAACGTATTAAGGAGACGCTAAACGCCCGTGGGCAAAACGTATTGCTCGAGGCGCGGTAGCGAGGCAGAAACCGCGCCGCGCGTAATCGACATTCCACTGGACGCACAGGCGGTGTGGGCTTTACGGGACGCGGGGCATACCGGCCGGCAAACCGAGCGACTCGGCTCAAAGCCCATCGAGGGAGTATGCATTGCCCAGCCAGGAAGTGCTCGATAGCGAGAGCTTGACTCCGCCAGGAGGGGTAGCCAATTACGAGCTCATATAGGTGCGCCCAGCAGCGCACCCGGCGGCATCCACTAAGATGCGGCCAGGGGCGCTAGGAAAAGGTGAGCGCACGGTCATGCCCGCCCGCTCGCGACTGCATCATTCCGCGCGAGTTATACCCGGCGGCCCCCCGCTGCGTGTGCTTCCTAAACGCATGTTCTGCGTTTGCTTGGAACGTTGTCCACTAAGTGCGCATGCGGTGAGAGTAATATGCGTATGGGCGTGCATCTTCGCGTACGCGGCAAACACCTTCGCGTGGTTGTAAAGAATAATCAAGTTTCGGAGCTTTGGCGTAGAGCCTTTGGTTCAGCCTAAAACCGGGAAACTTTAGCTCTGTCTGGCTTAACACTTCTCACTTGAACGGACGCCATGAGCGAGCCGCAAATGTGGCCACAGCTTTTTATTTGGCTCGCCCTCAGAAGACAACGTACCTTGTCGCTTTGTGGCCGTGAATCGTCTTTCATTCTGCAATCTCCGTCAGTTCAAAATGGACAGTTTCACCTTCACGGTGAAAGCAACCAGAGTCGCACATGCAGCTGCCGTGCCTGTGTAGCGGTCAGCGGCGGTGATTACGCTGGTAGGCGTGCACCTCGACCGGTCGCTAGCCCTTCATGCAGGCTCCGCGGCCAACGAACGCTAGGAGACAGCTGGCAAACGGCGGCAACGGTCCGTAGACGGTCATCGTTCTGAAAAAGCCCCGCATGACTGAAAATAGGGGGGACCGGTGGTCAGGTTTACGTAACGGTAAAAGGGCCAAGGTCGCATTATAGCGTACACTTGTTCGGATTACGCGAGCAGATTTAAAATCTAATTCCACTTATAATGATCACAGATTAGTGTACATGCTCGTACTGCTAACACAGCCGCACTTTGTCATTCAGGAAGCCTATGACGCGTAAAAATGACAGTCACATGAAAATAAGAGTTTCATTTGTCCTGTAATAATAATATCTGGGGTTTAACGTCCCAAAACCACCATATGATTATGAGAGACGCCGTAGTGGAGGGCTCCGGAAATTTTGACCATCTGGTGTTCTTTAACGTGCACTGACATCGCACAATACACGGGCCTCTACCATTTCGCCTCCATCGAAATGCGACCGCCACGGCCGGGATCGAACCCGCGACCTTCAGGTTAGCAGCCGAGCACCCTAGCCACTGTTCCACCGAGGCGGACTTCATTTGTCCTGTGTCTTCGTACATACCGCGCCATAGCATTGTCGAATAACTATGTAACAACAAACCAATCAGACCAGATAGGATAGCCCAGATAGCTATGCCAATCAGACCACATAGCTTAACAACGTTACTGTCCACTCAGGGTCTCAAAATGGAATGGTCATCACCGCAGCAGTAAGTAGTCAAAGGGCTCTGATGCTTAGTTCTTGTTATTCGCTATGCATGATAAACGCGGCAATATTGTTGGCACACGTTCTCAGCGAACGCGCCCACCGCAATGGCTGCTATGGGATGGAAGTGAGCGAAAATATTTCGTAAGGAACCTTAGGCGGTGAGAAAGAAGTTAATTAGGCTTACAATGACGGCGATGTCGTGGTAATTATTCTGCAAGTTTCCCAGGACAACGTCTAGCATGCTATCGCAACTCATGTTTCTCTTGTGGCGTGGAAGCCTTTCCAACAAATCCGTGGAACAAAGCGACCTCCTTCGCCAATGCTCGAGCTTGTCTTGCGGTAGGAACATTCGAGCTTCAGTAACGTCTAGAATAACCACGCTATAACTATAGCTGGCACATATACGCAACAGTAAGGAGTCTCCGCCGCACGCCATTCCTTTGTGCCCCACGGCGGACGCTTTCTCGCGGTGTTGTAACGCAGAAGCTAAGTAGCAGGCGTCTTTTCTGCGCCTTCGGCAGCTTTGACCTCGTTTCTGGTAATTATGTGCAGTTAAGAACGACCTCTAACTCAAGAGTCTCGCAAAAAAATTATAAGGAAATGTGGAAAGACGGTGTCAAACTGCCTTCATTTTCCCTGTATGTGTGCGGAAAGGCGTCAAATAACTTCACGCTTACGACCTTGAGAAACAGACGAAGAGAACAATATATTTCAAATAATTGCTCGTTTCTTGTTTGGTAAAACAAAATCCCGCATTCCGAATCGCTTTCAAGTAGAAGCAACATCTCAGCTGTCTGTAGCTTGCATCTCCGTGGTGATGAAAACATTTTTATTTAAATGCGGAGAAAACGGGGAGGGTCCCTATTCCGGGACACCTATGACAACCTTCTGCGACAGCCCGGGCCCGCTGAACACCTCCGTCAGGAGTATGCCTCCGTAGGACGTCTTGGTGCGGTCTGTTAAACGTACTTTGTTGGCGACACAAATAAAGACAACACACGGGCGAAGCGCTTTGCGATCATATTATCTTCCTTTCGTATGTTTTAATTCGCAGCAACAAACTATGCTTAGCATATTTAAGGAAACGGACGAATCCGTTACGCTTACTATCGTGGTAAGAAAGAAAAATGTGAGAGCTCCTGTTACTCCTAAAACCATCGCAGTGCAGCTGCTGAGTCTACTGTGCATAATTAACCGCGATAGCGGCAATGCGTGCACACGAAATAAAGTATGCCCCGGCTTAGAGCAAGGAACCGGGGCCACGCGCCCCATCCTGATGTTCCTAATTGTTTGCGACCTTTGTATAGGAATGAAGTTGGGGCACGAAGGGGCCCTGAAAGACGTGAGTGGCGACTGCTGACGCTTGGAGTGGACGCCAACCAAATAAGTAGACACACGTACAGAATATAGAAAGTTTCAGGGCAGATGAGGGAACCGTGATTCAAGACGAGGGGAGTGCGCAGAGCGAAGAGTGTAGTAGCCTCCAGCGGTGCCGCTTCGGAAACCTGGCAGGTGTTATTCAGTGCCTCGGCGACCCTGCCTTTTCCGCTCTCCTCCTCCTCCTCTTCCTGCCCTTTCCCAGCGTGCGGTGTCCTGCTTGGCCGACTCGCTTTGTTGGGTTCGGAGCCCCCGACGGCGGAGCCTCACAGATGGAGACGCTTCGGTGGGAACGGAAGACATCCGGTGGGGGGTACCGTGCGCTCTCGCATGTACGTAGTGCCCAGGTTTCGCGTGGTTTGAAAACATTGCAGTGCTGGCGGCTTGCCTGCTGTATGCTGAAGTAGTACAGACAGTGTTTTCTGGGGTCAACGGCACAAGGTGTGGGAGGTACATTGACTGACTTGAACATGTGCTACCACCATATATTGGATAATTGCGAATGAATGGCTTACTCGGCAACTTATGGCTGGTTCGCGTCGCACAGACTATTATGTGTGAGCTCCTTCGTGCGCTAGGTCCACTGACATGCACAACCATTACATCAAGCGATGTCAGGAGGGAAGAGTGCGACATGACATTATGTATTCAGGAAGAAAATAAAAGGAGCGAAACCTACGCCATGATCGTGATCGATTATATTATGCTCTTACAAACAAAAATCGCATAAGACGTTTTTGTGACTATTTTATTACGAGCTTATTGGACTGTAACGTCATCGGGACGTCCGATCATACGGTACTCACATTTTCAGAGCCGGATCACCACGAGCTTTCTCTGCCTTTTCTATATTTACGTGAGGAAAATCTTCAGGCCTTTCCACTAGCGAGGTAGTCTCGGATGTTAACCTACACAAAACTAATCAAAGATGTGATGCTACAGTGCCATGAGCCGAACCTAGGCACATCGACCCACAGCGAAGAGAAGGCGCGAGCTTTACTTGCGGTGCCAATAAAATGCGGACGATCACGGTATACACCGCGCGGGTAAAGGCCAAGTTGCAGCAGGTGAGGTTCAACGATGGATATATGTGTGTTTTTACTTGAAGATTCATAAAACCCGCGCGACCCGCCTCGTCACGGTGGGTGAAAGCGTCTTTTGTTTGGCTCCCCACAAGAAGTCCGGGCGTCCTCAAGGCACCGAGAGAGGGGCACTGCGAGAGGGGCGTCGAGACCTTGATGCGCTCGCTGGGGTTGATGTTGCGTCGTAAAAGATTTGCCCATACCCTGTGAGCACACTATGGGAGCTGCCATTTAAAACCCGAAAATTCCCGTGAGAAAATCTTAGGTTACCCTGGGCAGGTGTTTGAGGGTGTAGCGTCGCTTTTCCTACTTATATACATTTGCGAATGCCTCCCATCTGCCGTGAGCATCACGATGTACCTCTAATTGCTAACCCGTGTTCACCCCTACTGGGTTTGCAGAAAGTAGCGTCTTTACTAACTTCATGCCACTGTCTCGACGACTCAGTATCGCGAGACACGTTAGTGAAAAACGAGTATTAATCCCGAATAAATATGAACATAATAATTACCTATTGCGTGCAAGATGCCCTTACAAGAAATTTCAAACATACTCCCTCGTTAATGTCTTTATGCGTGTGCACGTTTCCAACGCCATCACAATTAAAGCATTCCCGCAACCTTCGCTTACCAGCAAGAATTGTTATACAGCGTTTGGCCCTGGAACATTTTTTTAAAAATATTTTGATGGCTGTTTGACATTCGTTACCCACATCCACGAATCCACTTTCGAACAACAACATTAGGGCGTTTTGGCATCTTGAAACTTACATTAGACCAACTGAGCTAATTGCATATTCCTAAAAAGACAGGAATTGCAGTCGAGAATGACACAGGGTTAATTGAAGCGACTAAATTAAGAAATTTGTCGACATAAAATGGAATAAATTCTACAGGACAGAGTATACGTTGCAGATCATTGGGCCAACGTCCCGCAGTGGTACTAAGTTGGGTTGACGACGACGACAATGAGGGGGGATAGTGAAATTCGACAAATTTTTTTTTATGACCAATCGAAAAACGTTTGGTGAGATATATGAGTGTGTTGCTCTAATTTCTTGGCGTTATTCTTCTCAGCTCGAGTGCCGTCGAAATAGGGATAGCTCGTTAGCCTTAGTCGCGGAGGTTGTAAACACAGAGGATATCAACTGAGAATACTCACGCAGCTTTTTTTGTGTCTAAGCGTTGTCTTTCAAATAGTCAAGTGCCTTCGCCTATATTATGCGATAAAATATACATGCACGAATGTACGCAGCGGAAATATTCCCCCTACGATTAATTCTAGCGCAAGTTATCCTTGCCAAGGTGGGGCATCGGTGAGTCAGGGAGAATGATCCCGTGACGAAGGCTGCGTGGCCCGGTGTACGTCAACCTGAAGCGAACTACTGGCCAGCCACAGCTGTTGCAGCCCTCGATCGCTGGTTCAGCGGCGTGTTTCGCTCGTGTATGAGGGAGGACCAAACACTCCCACAATGGCTGTGTTCCAATTCTAGACAGCATCGTAGACAGTCTACGCTGACAGCTTAGAAGACAGCATGGAGCCCATGTTGTCCGAGAAATGGAACGCGTCTGGATGGCGTCTACGCGATGTGACGCCACCTTGCGTCGACAAGAGAAAACTAAGAAAAACAAACCTGACTGTTACTTCTTTAGCTTCTTTCGTGTTCAAATCTATGAAAAATTAAAAGCAGCTTACATTGAGCGCCTGTAAAAGCGTCTGCTTGTGCGCAGACGACAATATCGGCGAGATCCGAGCTATCCGACAATTTCGCTGAGCCGCCATCTTGTTTGGACAGCAAAGTAGCCTGCATCGTATTTGTCTCCGATGCTGTCTTCGCGAAGCTTGTCTATTTTACCGGCTACGCGAGAAATTGGAATGGGACTTAAGGTGGCCGCTGTCCACTTAGCTGTCTATTTTGCCGCCTACGGTGAGTATTGGAACACACCCAATATAGACGTCAGCACTCCCAGAACTCCATGGCGAGGTTTTTCATGCAGTGGCAACCTCAGTTGAGGCGGCGTAGTAGGGAAAAGTGGCTGAATTCACAGGCGACAACGATTTTCGCAAAGTCTACTTTCCAGTGGGTCGACCTGACAATTTTCTACGGCAAAATTGCCTAAAAGAAAGGACGAACGAACACATGCAAGTAAGCTGGCTTGTAATAATAGCTATCACTAACAGAAAACAGCAAAGGCAGTTAGAAGCACGGTAACTTGCGCACGGGCGAATACTGAGTTCACTTCAAAAGTGCCGTAAATGTAGTGCAGGTTCGGGGCAACTGCTCAAAGAGAAGCGGACCTCGGCGTTGTCGCGGGAGCAGGCAGGGACTCTATTCAGTAGCACGAGCGACGCATTACTTACTGCATTTGCGTCCAGACACCACTTTCCGCGGTGCTCCAAAATCTCGTTTTCGCTTCCTGTCACACATTGCGCTGCCGCGTCTGGCGGAACAATTTGCTTCCGGCCAGCCATTTCCTCCCGCACTCCGCGGCTTTTTTGTCCGTTCCCGTCGGCACTGTGACGCTCGTCATGAACAAAGTTTCCTTATTTTTCTCCCCTGATGACGTTACGACGCCGGCGGCGTGGTGTAGTCGTTCGTGTGCATAGAAGACCAGCCATAGTGTGTCGCCAATTTCGCGGCAACCGAGAGCGCCGAGTTGTTAACCCATTTCTCACCAGGTGGCGTCGCCTACACATCCCCTTCGCGGGCCTTAACTCGACCGCTTCCAAGTGGTATGTGTCCCCGACGGTGCGAAACGTGGGCGAGAAAATTGTCCGGTATGCAGAAACTGCCCGAAGGGGTCGCGGAGCTTCTCTCGCACCACATTATCCCGCAAAAAAGAAAAGAAAAAAGATAGACAAACGAGTTACTACGTGAAAGCGGAAGGAAGCCTGTGGTAACACAACTGCCGTGCGGAAGCCGTGTTCGGAAAGTACGTTCCGCGCGACTCACGACACGCTTCGTCAGTTGCCGATCCGATTGCGATAAACACTGGCCCGCCGAGTGCCTTAACGGTGCCGTTGTTTGGCGTTTGTTTTTTGCGCTCCTTCCTCGTATGCCCACGGGCGCTTCGCTTGCATCTCCGCCCCTGTGTGGGAAGCCACGGCGGAATCCGGTGGACTGGGCCCACGCGTGCAGTCGAGTGTAACAACGAGTTCAGCTTCCGAGCCTCGGCGGTGGTCGTGTTCTTTTCGCGGAAGGTGCGGTCAAGTGCTCAACATGCTGTTTTTGCTGCCCGCACGTAACGCCATTATCCCCCGCGAAACTTCGGCGGAAAGCAGCGACAGTGCCGAAAACAAACCAAAGATGAAGCGAAGGTATCCCTTTGCTCAACACCCAATATATATATATATATATATATATATATATATATATATATATATATATATATATATATATATATATATATATATATATATATATATATATATATATATATATATATATATATATATATATATATATATGTATATATATATATATATTGCTTTGTTTTAGTGTACTTTGCATTTGTTTTCTCTACATCTGGCTGTGGGCTGTGTATAGCAAGGATATGTCGGTGCTACAGGCAATGCCACCTTCCTTCTTAGGCACTCATTGGCGTTATGTGGGCATACGTAACATTATATTGTGATTCGGTTAAACTATTCTGTCCATTAATGCACGGAGCAACGAAAAAAAAGGCAGATACCTGATATACAGCGATACCGAACCGATCGGCCGCGAAGATATACAGCAGGCCTTCCACAGTGCAACTTCTGGCATACTTGTCAGCCCGGTGCTGACTTCTTTCAATAGAGTATTAGAAAACTCTGTTTAAGCCCATCATGTTCGTGCTTGACAGCGGCCAGTAAGGTGTCGCGCAATAATTAAGGTGGCCTAACTTTCGCACCCACGAAAGCCGGATTCATAATACCGGAGCCATGGGCATGCAAAGGAAAACCCAAAGAAGAAGCAAAGTGCATATCAACAGCTTAGTTTTTCATTTAAATAATCCTGCATGCAGTTTAGAACTTGAGCAGTGTTGTATAGTGCTTGCGTTGCTTTATTATACTGTAATACAAACTCTGCGATATTCGTTTCCGAAGAAAATGCGCCGGTATAATCTGCGTTTGTCAAAATATATACAATGGAATTGAAGTCATGAGTTGAACTGTAAAGGCCGTAAGACACTACCTTCGAGGCACTCCGCAAGATATTGCATTAACTTAAGAACTTTAGTTTGCTATTTGAAAAAGTTCTCTGATAGTGGTCAGATCAGATCTCCAGAGCGCTAAAACTTGACCACGAATGCAAGACTAGCGGGCATGAATCAAGTTGAGCTGAAAGTAGGGCGAATCGGTTACTACTCTTAAGAGTTCGTTTCTCCTCTACACTGTGTCCTTGTTTTTTGACGGCGCTATTCCCCACCCCTGTGCAGGGTAGCAAAACGGTTACTTGTACCTGGTTAACCTCCCTGCGTTTTCCTTTTCATCTATTTCTCTCTCTCTCTCTTGGCGGCGCTCAAAATTTTACCAATGAGAGATTATTCCCCCACCCCCTTTCCCACCACGAGTTTATATTCACTGCTTTGTGCATCTCCATGCATCCAATGTAGGGTGGTTAGGATGTACATTGAACTCGGGTAGTAATAGAGCTACGTAGATTGAATGCAATGGTGTCAAAAAATACATTTTTTTCCAGGCCATGGTGACTTCACTGTAAAGGGATTTTATAATTAAGCTGCGCCACGGATTCACACGTAAGGTGCTTGAGCGGTGCAACGAAGAAAAAAAAGTCAGAGCATATCCACGGAGTGAATGATGATGAGTGGGCGAAGCTCCGGAGGTTCATCGGTAAACCGTGAATCTTCCGTGAAATTCGCCCAGTACATCATCAAAGACGTGACAAACACTGTGTGTATATATACAAGAAATTTATATTTTATTCGTGAGTCGTGATTTTCCGTTTTGTTTTCGTTTCTTCGTTGGTCGTGGTTACCGTTTACATAAGCCGCGGCTTCCGTTCCCCCTTCATTATAACGGCTTTATGGTCGGTGAAATGGAGGGAGAGCGGTTCCTGGATGGGTCGTAGTCGAAAGTTTGCAAAGACGAGATCGATGCAGGTTCCTCGGATGGTGGTTGGTTGCATGTGGTCAAACGATATGCATGTGAGACCATATCGCGATGCCATGTGTTGTATGGCATCGCGATCGTCATCGTCATCAGCGTCATCATCGTCATCATCGTCATCAGCGTCATCGTTATGACGCATAGTGGGTACATTCCATGTGCTGTGCCGTGATGGCAGCGTCATCGTCATCGCACAGGGGTGGCTACGACGACAACGACGCAGGACGACGCCGGACTAGCCTATGCCCTAAGGAGCTTCGCCCCTAAAAGAAAGCGATCCTGCGGGTGGTGACAGGCTGTATGCAGTGTGCTGTTCTGCTCTGAAAGGGGTCTGTGCGAACCGGAGAGAAGAGAGAGTAGAGCAAGGCGTTTGCTGGAAACCATCGCCACAATTTGAAGACCGCGCGCCATCGCATGCAATCGACCTCATATGCCTTTACCGCACCCACAGACCTCGAGCGGTCCAGAGACGTTCGCATGTCCCCGCTCAAATTCATCCACGGAATGTAGCAGCAAGGACGTCACGGTCAGAAAGATCATTATAACACACAAGCGCAGAAAGGGAGCCACAGCGACATCGAAAGCACGTGACAGTGGGTGCCTGCAGATGGGCAAAGCGGTGATATAACCGCGCAGGGGAAAGCATTCCCGCTCGTTTTGTCGGCTCGAAGCAAGGCTCGAAGCTTTTCTTTTGCTCCGTACAATGGCGACTGATGGATTCTAAAGCGTCTGACAGATACCTTGCCCGCGGCCCCGATATCCCCCCTTCCTGCGTGAGGTCTGCAGAAAAGAAAGCGTGCGCTATTAATGCAGTGACGTCATACTAGAATGGTGCACCGGCAGAACGGATGAATAGTGCCACCGTGCGTTGGTCATTCCGGGGACGCTGGCGAATGCTGCAAAGATGTCTGCCGCGCTCCCTCTGTAACGGTTTGAATCGTTTATCCCTTTCTCGACAGAGAGGGAGAGATGATCTCGACAGCGCCACCTGGCATAGTTCTGCATCTACAATCAAGCACGTGCATGGGACGTACCGTGCTTGCCGCAGACGTCCAGATCGGGCTGATCAAGGTCAACGGGAGTCGTTACGGCTGGGTGTACGCGTGAAGTGACGTGCTTTTCAGTGGCTTCGAGTTCGGTGGGACGCATACATACGCGCTAGAAACCGAATGTGGCCGCCGGCTACCACGTCGCCTGTTCCAGGAGCTTCTTTTGCAAAAGGCGTCACGGTGCGTTCCGTTCGCCGACTCCGTGCGTACTCTCGCGCTTATTTAGGCCTCCGCGTTTGATGCTTATGAGGTTAACGTGAGAAAGAAGTCTTGGCATATACAGTTTCGAGCGCAGATTAAACGTGCCGGGGTGGGACGAAATCGTTGCCCTACATATCCTTCTGTGCGGGGGAGAGTCCGCGTGAACGGTTGCTGCTGCGGCTCCTTTGTCATCGGTGCATATACGTGTGGCGTAGCGCGAGATTACTCAGCTTTGTAAGCAATCGAGACCGGTGTCAACGCGACCTACTTCCACCACTCGACTCGCCGCGTTTGGGCACGTGAAATCTCGCTTACGCCGTCGAAATGCGCCGCCGTCACGGTCCACAGCTGTCGTGAGGGGTGTGACCGCGATGTAGGAGTGTTTCAGGACTGTCTCTGAAGAACGCTTTATGTTAGAGTGAAGTGATGCGTGAGTTCCTGTCTCTGTGAAATATTAGAGTAACGTCATTGAAGTCCCTGAAATACATGAATGCCAATTAGCTTCTCTGACTCTTACAGTCTCATCAGCATGCACCGTGCATTTCATGTATAGTGTTAGTCTCAGTACCTAAGACTGCGTGCATATCTGGGCACTTGTTTTACTTGTTCTCGTGTCTTCTCGCGGTTCCGCAATGCAAGATCATATTTATAGTGCCAAGATGCTGGCCGATAATTTCTATACTCTGTTTCAGAAGTTCCCTTCAGCACTGGGGAGGCTACAGGGCCGCTTAGCCAATAGGAAGGGTGATTAGCCCCTCCACATGTATTCATCCGCGCCGCGTCGTCTGCTAGCATCCCCCTGGCGTCTGCGCGCACCCGTTCAGCGAGCAGACGGCAGCGCCGAAAAAAAATAGAACATGGCTGCACTCATCGAGGCTGCTGCTCTCCGCCTCGAGTTTATCACGTCGTCGTCGTGCGCTCCGTGGCCCGTAAGTTCAAAACAGACGCTTGTATTTGCTTTAGATTTATGTCTTGGAGCTTCGGCAGCAACGTATTCGTGACTACATTGCGCAATTTCAATGAACCGCTATCAAATTCTCGGCGCGTTAGGCTTAGCAGGCGTGGTTAAAGCAATGGCTTATCTCGCCAATAACGACAGAGTGTACCTGATGATTTGTCCTGATCGTGAGATGGCGCAAAGCGATAGCTCATTACACCATTTATTTGTTGCTGTGAGCTTTTTGAGCCTAGCGTCAAGGGCAAGTTCGGATCGAAGCGGGTGGTCACTCTGCATGGGCGCTGCCATGTTGATTTTTAACCACAGTTACCAGCGGTTACTGATACAACAATTAAAGAAATACGACGTAAATGCTATGAATAATTAAACAAATTACTTATTGATGTGCAGAAGCAGATGCTAATCACGGGCAAATCTCTCAACCTTGCCAATTGCAAGGCAAATATATCTGGATCTATGTTTTCCTGCGCAAGCGTGTGGCTTGTTTACACCCCGTAGCTTTGGCAGTGCTGAACGGTAGTGGTGAAACAGAGTATAATTGATTTTCTTGAGGTTGCGGACGTATTGCGATCCGGATTGACAAGTCTACCGGAAAAAGAAAGCTATCGCGTAATCGTTCCCTTCTTTGCGAGTTGAATTATTTTCGCTTGGTTCGGAGGCCATACAGCGCGTTACTTGAGCTATAAAAGATACAATACGGACCTACAACATCACATCGCAGCCTTTACTCTAGTGCACCTACGCTCAAGACGGCAAAAACAGGAAGCGCGCTGTCGTAATTACGAGTCACTCACTTCGCGAGATCTTTCTGCGACAAGAGCAACGCTATATAGCACGACAAAGGGGCGTGGCGCTCCGATCTTCACCTACTTTGTGCCGCACCGAGGACAATGCATCGTGCTCTGTGCGCCGGTGAGCACGAGGTATTCGCTCGATCCAGGCGCGGGGTCGCACGGGGCCGCCCTGATGAGTGGCCCAGCGTGGATGCGCCGACCTCCGCGAGGCGAACTTGACACCTTATCGTATAGTCCGGCCGGCAATGGGTCACGACCTCGCGATCCCTCTACGGATACCGTGTTTCGTTTTCTTGCTGCGCCCTTGCTACTCCTCGAAAACTTCCGCGTCGACCTATAATTGGACAGTTGCACCTCTTCGACCCTGTTGAAAGTCGTGGCCGAGCACGCTGCGCGGCGACAATCTCGTTCGAACCTTCGCCGTGCACCACCGGTTTCTTCTTGCCCAGGCAAAAGGTCTCGCACGTACAGGGCCGATGACATCCAATAGCGAGTTGGCGACTGTGCGTCCCGTAGTATGTCGTCACTCTTTCTTGCCTCTGCGCCGATGCCTGCGTACGTGAGCTCTGCATCTCAAACAAAATTCATGAAAGCTGTCTACAGCGTAGCTTGGATCTTGCTGTCACCGTCTGGATTGTACCGCTTTTGCTCGCACTTGGTTACATGGTGTGCGTGCAGGCCCGTGTAGGCGAGGGTGGTCGACCTTATCTTTCGCACGTTGTTAGGGTCAAGCAAGGGTTATGGCAAGGGTACCAACTGGTACGGTGAATGGGCTTATCGATGGGGTTTGTATGCCACTCCTCGTCCTATGTATGGCGCAGACCCTGGTATTTCACACTGTGCTGCTCTCCTGTTACCTTCCTTGTTTCTCTCCGACAGCGTATGGTATAGAATTCTCCTGCCGACGGAGACGTGGCAATAGCTGTCTTGCACTTGACAAGCTATAAGAAGAGACTGCATTCGCGAAAGTATCTTGATCTGGCGCAGATCGACAAGTATACTAGTTGTACGTTATTAAAAGCAAAGCTTTTTAGGGCCTTAGGTACCTTAGGCCCGCACCCCGCTGTCGCGGGCGAAGCTTCCCCTGCAAAATAGATGCGGCGCCGGCGCAAAAAGACAATGAAGCGCCACGCGCGCCTAACGCCGAGCGCTTTGGTTCTATCGCGCCAGAAATTCGAGGTTAAATCAAAGAAATAAGTTCTGTGCACAACTGGTTATAATGGTCGTCTTCATTTTCATCATCTTTATCGTGGATTGTGAAATGACAACCATCATTCCAGCGCAGCGCGGGCCCTTTGTCGAAGATAGTAACAGACGCTCTCCCCACGCGCGCCGCCGGCGAAAAAAAAACAACAACAACAACAACAAAAAAAAACAAAACAAAGCGCTGCGTTCAGTCCGCGTTCATAAACGACAGTGAAATTAACCGAAAACCATGTTTGTACATATAAAAACACATTACACCATCTCCCACTAAAGGGAACCACGAGGGAGAGAGAGATAGATATGCAAGGAAAGGCAAGGAGGTTAACCAGACGCACGTCCGATTTGCTACCCTGCACTGGGGGGAAGGGATAAAGGGAGGAAAAGAGAGACAGAAGAATAGAAGGAAAGAAAGATGCACAGAGTCCCGAGCACACTTGGGGGAGCACATCCAGTCTACAGGCGGTCGCTCAGATTGGTTGAGTTGAGGTACTTCATTAGCGCTTTTGTTGCTTTCTGCGCTATCGAAGCGCACGTCTAAGGTCCTAGAATCTTCTCTACTGAAAATGGTCTAGAGTCCAGTTGGTTCAAAACCATCCGGAGCGGGCATCGCTGGGCGTCATAACGAGCGCAGCTGCACAGGACGTGTTCGATGGTCTCTTCATTTCCGCAGGAGTCGCATGTAGAGGTGTCCGCCACACCGATGCGAAACGAGTACGCCTTTGTGAATGCAACACCCAACCAAGGGCGGCATCAGTGTCGCATCGGAGCGGCAAAGTTGTGATGGTAGCCGTAGCTTGAGTGAAGGATCCAGTTTATATAGGTGACACCTTTGGAAGCTGGTAGACGACCAAAACGTGCGTGTAAGATTCCGAGCCAGCAAATAAGGGAACCATGAGGGGATGCGAAGCAGCATTGGGGGGTGCACACCAAGTTTCCGTTTACGTTCACTCGGCCGTCGAAGCCAAGCGTCGGCGTCGAGCTACCGCTTCCGCTACAGAGAGACAACGCGAGTGTGCGGCGAGGGTAGCGAGGCTTTCGAGACAACTGCAGCGACCGGGAACCGACGGAGCGACCGCACGATTCAAGCGAGACTTCCTCGACCAAGCGCACGCGCTTATATGAAATGGGGGAGGGAGAGGAGGGAGTGGGTTTACAGGCTGCAGCGCGGGGGGTAGGAGAGAAGAGAAGGCGACCGAACGCCCGCGTAAAGGCCCGCGTAAAGGAGGAGAGTGCGCGGCTGCAGCGCGGGGGAGGAGGAGAGAAGGCGACCGAACACCTGCGTAAAGGAGGAGAGTTGGGAGAGAGAGTAGGCGCATGCGCACTAAGGGTGGTCAGGACGCACACCACCACCACCGGATTGAACTCCGCCCTAAGCTGCTTCGCATCTAAAACAATAGAGACCCACTTGAGATTACGTAGGGCTGCTCACAGAACAAGGATAGTCGTCCTCAGAAACGTAAACGTGATGATAAAGACGATAAGCAGCTTGGCAAGGATGCAGAATGCAAAGCCAAAGCAGCGGCAGCAAGACGAACCCGGCAACAGGATCCTGCGGTTAAAACACGACTAGCGGAGCTACAACGGCTACGCCGACAGGATCCTGCCGTACGTGCTAGAGCGGCCGAATCTAAGCGCCGACGCCGCCAACAGTTTAAAAACGTACAGTCGCGGCCACTGTTAGAGGTAACATTCGAATGAGCACCTTTCTTATTGCTGGCCCCCCTAACTGCAAGTGGATGGGGAAACATTGAACGTGCGCTTTACTAGTTTGTCGGAAAGAGTCTGAGCTGTCAACCACCAGTAGCCTTATGCAAATCTAAGCCCTTGTTTTTATGCAAGAAAATGAAATCTAGACATGATCTGCGTGCAAGTGTTCCCTTTAACAGTGGCCGCGCCTGTACATAGTCGTTTGCGTCTCATTTGTAAGGAGCTTCGCTCATCGGTTGTATTCGTACACGGAACAACTGCTAGTTTTCTCTCCTAAGTGTCTCTTTAAGAATTGTTCTTGTACTTTCGTCGTTCAATCTCCATCACGGGATCCAGTCGAGCATTTCTTAAATTTTTTCACTAAACGTATTAGGGCGAACGTGCTACATGTGACCATAGGCGGAGAGTACGGGGGGGGCTGGAGGGCTCGGGCCCCCTCCGGACGTCTTCATGGGGGGCAGAGCCCCCCTGGCGCCGGCCCGGGAAATTTTTTAAGAGCTTGGCTTAGGCCCCCCGTACATTGACAACGGGCTGTTGGTCGTCCTGTCTGGCAGCTATGTCACAGGGGACTGTTTATACCCGCTTCTTTTTTCATTTCAGGATTTTAAAATTGGGAGCTTTGACCAGTGACAGGTCAAACATTCACATAAAAATGCCCCTCAAGCGGATTTGTATGTGCAGAATATGTTGTGTTGAGAAACAACTGAAGCGACCTCTTAAGCTATGACAAGGCTACTCTTGAACCGCGTAGCGAATGGTTTTCAGAACACAAAAATGCTACTGTGAACACTAAGCAACCCCTACCCAATCAGTCTGGGAATGCTTTCATTTCGCACATACTTGCTGGCACAATGGTAAATTTCTTGGTTGTCTACAAATTGGTACCCTTTGACATGATTGCCTATAAAAGTGCCGCGAAAAGATGGTATGCATTTTTAAATTTTTCAGTAAAAGGAGGAACTAGCACCGGTGACCGAAAACCAACTGTAATACTCGTCCAGAAAACACCCTTCGCCGGATAAATTCGTAACTGCAGCTTCGGAAAAGGTATATAGTGGTAGAAAATGGTATTTTCTACCGTGTGAAAATTATTACTGGTCGTCTTAACTTGAATTCACGAGCTTCCTGTGTCAGCGTTAGCCCAGTCGCTCCTGTCTGGGGCATAGTTTAACAAAACAAGTAAAGCATGTCAATGAAAAAAATTCGGCAGATCCTGCGCATTGTGGTAATCGATTTTATGTGACGTAGTCAGCGAGTAGCCGCCTATGCGGCCTTTTTTCGCTTTGAGCCAAGCGTTAGGAGGTAGATCGATGTCTTTTCGTAAAATGAAACATAATTAAGTCTCTCCCATGCACTAGAGATATTCATAATGATATCGCGGGTATCGATGCCTAAGAGACTGAGGTTGTATTACATTCTTTAATTTGGGAGTATATATATATATATATATATATATATATATATATATATATATATATATATATATATATATATATATATATATATATATATATATATGGAAGAGCAATTTGGGCCCCGCCCCCTCCGGAAAAACGAAAACTCTCCGCCTATGCATGTGACGAATCCGATCGCTTCCTTTGGCGCCATCCGATTGTTGAAGAGATATTTCAGGAAAATGGCCGGTAGATTACTGGGGCCGCTTCGAAGTCTGAGCAAGGTATAACCTTGAAAGGTTAGTGTACCACTTCGGCTCCATATCCAGTTCCTCTTCGTTGGTTATGCGGGTGTCCCTCCACGCCATGGTCCCTCCACGAAAACGATGTGGTTATCCGAGGCGAACGCAGTTTGTTCTAAGCCAAACTACAGTTGAGAAGATGGTATGCTACACGTTCTCTTCACTTAGTTGAAAGCCGAATCGTTCACCGTTTCTTCTAACATGGCCGTTAGATAAAAACGCAGGAACGGGCGACATCGAGTGGCCTTCGCACATTGGTAGAAGATGGGCGCATGGCCTACTGTCAAAGCCGCACTCTTTACGCCGAGGAACCCGTGCTCCTACCCCAGCCCCGGACAGAAAACTTAGTTAGATTTAAGGCGAAAGCCTTTAATGTCACATGCTCACATCCATCCGTGCCTCCGTCCGTGCCTTGGCACGGTGCCAGGTGGCCGCCGGGGCGCGTCAGCGGACGCCGTTCGCGTCGGTCGCGCTTCGCGTCGAACTCTACAGCGCTCGTGCTTTGCTTGCGTAGCATCGCTGTGCCCAGCGTGTACAATCATGCAAGGAGGGAGACGCGCGCATCGTGTTCCATTCTGACCGGCCCCGTCTCAATGGGCATAGGCGTTCGTCGAACACAATTTGGAACTTACAGAGTGTCCTTCAATTTTTATCTATTATTTCTTTGGTGCTCGCCAGCTGTGGGTGAGGAGGGTGTTTGGAACACCACCATCCCCAGGTTCAGAGGTCAGTATTTATTAGTTCTGCTTGAAAAATATGGAGGCTATACCCTAATTCTCAACAGGCGTCTGGTAGTGGCACCCGGTCGTCGTCGTTGGTCTGCCCTGGTGGATTCCTTGTGTTGACCAATCCTCCTTCGTGTTAACTTTGCGTTTCGTCGCACTGCCGAAGCGAATCTTGGAGGCCATTTGTAAAGTAGCGCGTGGTTGAGATCTTCTCCAGCAGGTGCCGCAACGACCCCAGGTGCTCAGGAGACAATCGTCTGCTCTTTGATTGAACTCATTCAATTAATTCAGTTTAGTTTACCTGACAGGTTTTGCTGGTATCGTTTCTTCAAGCCCCTTGCGAAGAGTTCACGCAGACCACGAATACTTATTTACGTACCGCCCCAAATTGGATCTCAGAATACACCACATTCTTCACTTCCCGCTGGCTTTCAAGCGGCGTTCGCGATGTGCATGTGCTCGTGCTCGAGGTACGAGGAAAATGTTTCGCCTATAGCGTTCGACAAGACATGCACGTATGCGGAGATTTCGCACGCGGTTTAGCTCAGTTTCTGTTTTCGGCCTGCAACGTGCACCGGAATGCAACCTTGCGGCGTGGTACATGACTGCCCTCTCCGTTCGCGCTATTTCTCAATCGCTACCTGCTGCGTCGAACACAGGTGTACGACGTTCGTACTTCTAGCAGCGATTGGGTCGACTGGCTTGCTCACCTGAACTCACAAACGAAATTGAATCAGCATCGTTGGCTGTGTCACTTTATCCTCTTACATTTTTCTATTCAAGAAAGCAAACTTCCTCGAGATAACGTCGCTATATAAGATGACCTCTCTTCGGGGATGGCGTGAAGTGGTTCTCGTTACTGACACCGCCTGCAGAGGCGTTGATCGTCTCAATAAAATTGGCAGTTTTGCGTAGATGTTTAAGCCTTGACAGCGATCGGAAAGTTCATTCATTCATTCATTCATTCATTCATTCATTCATTCATTCATTCATTCATTCATTCATTTATTCATTCATTCAGTAAGGCCGGCTTCCGTGCGAAGTCGCAGGCAGCAGTGTGTAGAAAAGTAAAAGGTTCAACATTTGACAATATGTTTTCTAATACAAGAAAACGACAAAAAGAACCTAAGAAACAAGAACAATGGATACACTAAACTAGGTAAAAATTGAAAAAAATAGTGCATACGCGACAAAAAATGAGAGTCGGCTGTTCAAAAAATTGAAAGAACATGGAAATCAATGCATCGTTTTGTCACAAAATGTTGGCAGTGGCCGAGTTTGCCTAAAGGATTGGCGAAGTCAGAAAGTATATCAACACACAGGCGTTCACAGATAATCGAACTAAGCGATGTGTTCATAAATGTACTCACGAGGGCTGCCGTTGGGTGGACATGAAAAGGCGCCAGAACTCACGCCAAAAGTAGCCAAAGTAGCCATGTCATTTGATATTATCGCCAAATTTCTAGCCAAATAGCACAGAAGCGGTATTACCAACAGAGTCTTTACTATTGATGAATAAATAAAACCATTTTGAATAAGTAAAACCACAAGTTTAAGAAAGAGCCATGGCGCCAACTGGAAATTTTCGTCGCCAACGGGGTCCAAAAGTAGCCAATTTGGCGCAATGTAGCCACCAACGGCAACCCTGGTTCTCACCCTCTCCCTATAAAATGCAGTGTTTAAGAAAAAGACTAATATAACACAAATATATGATGTGAAAATTGTATGTATTCCTAGTTTTGAAAATTCTTGGGCATTTTTCACCAACTGAGCTTATCTTCAACACCATTCGATTAAGAAGCTTTCCATTACCAAGTTCATCTATAGCTAGGAATGACAGGCATCGGCCGACAAGAACTAAAATTACAAGTTCGTCCGCGTGCCACAACTGCGGCGCGAAAGGCGAATACATATGTGAAAAGAAAATGAAAAAAAAAAAGCAGGTAGTCTTGTCTCGCTTAAATTTCACTTCAAGTACAACAGCGCTAATCAGAATACGGCAGGAACCTTTCAACCACGGCAGCCACATCTTTCGCAGCAAATCTCACTTTAAAATAAGCGGGATTTTCCGCGAGCACCCCAAAACTCCCGCTCACTTATCAAATTGCGGGAGGAAAACGCGAGGACTAGGAAGTCCACGTGAGATGCGCGAAAAGTCAAGTAGGTAGTGCTTGAAGAATAATGCGGCGCTACCACTCTGCGCGTGACATCCTCAACAGACATCCAGTTTGTTTCGGGCAAAAAAAAAAGGGGGGGGGGGACCGTTTTCTTACTCTTGTCCACGATATACTCTCATTTCGTTTTTCTTATTCGTGGCAAAAGCGGTTTTGCTTTCTCGTTCTGACACCACGAAAACGAGCTCGTGAGGGCGTAGAACCAAGGAAGTGCTAAGAGGTGCCACACTTCGTGCTTTCTCGCGTTCCTGCCAAGAATTTCCGCAAACGTGCGAGCGAGTGTCTGCATGTTTGAAGCGTGTTGTGAAGAAATATTTAAAAAAAAGTCAAACCGTAGAAAAATAAGATAAGGAGGAAGACGACCCTGCGTTATTTAGTGGCACAACGGAGGCGCGAGAAAAAAAAAAGATCGAAAGTGCTCTCGAGTAACCCAACCGCATATTTAAATTTAGAGTCTCGCCACCTCTATTCGCTCGGGTGATAGAGGACGTGGTTGGAGATGCCCGCAAAACACTGTGTATCTTTAAGAGGAAGAGCGTCGCAAATGTGCGGCTTGCCTTGTTGAAGCGCATTTGTCTGCGGGGCTATTTCTTACCTTAACCACTCAAGTACATTCGGTATAGCAAACGAGTTGCAACCTGAGAAGTTGACCTGCCTGTCTTTCCTTTTCTGTATATATATCTTTCTCGGTTCTTTTCCTAATAGCACACATATGGAAGCGTTTCATAGGGCTTGGTTAGACGAGAGGTTAATTGAGTTATCCCTAAATATATCGTTGTGGAACTGGTTGGTTCACTCCGAACAGGAATGTAGCGTACTACGCAAAGTATTCGAAGAATGAAGGAAGTACAGAGCGACAGTTCGCTGAGGGAATGAACTCTCGTGTGTCTATTTCTACCCAACTGTATTTTGCGTAGTATGTCGCTTGTTCAATGTGCTGCTAGAATGCCGCATTGGTGACTTCTATGTTAAAGATGTTGGCATACCACGAAGACGTTCACGAAGAGGTTCATCCTCCTGAAGTGGCGTTCCGCAACGAAGTGAGTCTCGGGAAAGAAAAAAAAAGAGCCAGCTGAGCCAACTTTGTCTCTTACGATTTATTGTACAGGCATTTATTGTACCTGCTGATAATATGCCTGCTTGCCGAATCATACAAGGTCTCGTCCCGTATGAATTGGTTTGTACTTCTACAAGTTGAAAATGTTAAGTCAAGCATAGATGGTGGCCTGAAGCGATTTCATTTTAATAAATTATTCTTAATGACTAAACTATCAACCCGAGGTAAGAAAAAATTTTGTACGTGTCGAAGTTGCGACTGCAGCCGGCGCAAAACACCCCAGAAGGCTGGTCGTGGTCCGACAACAACTAACATACACGTTTAGAACTTGTAGCGGTGTGATCGGCTTCGTCTTTTCCCCGTCTACAGTTCATTTTCGTATGGCCTTGCATTATGCTGCTTCGCCGGAGGTGGCATCTTTGCTGTCGGTCGAGCAGTCGGTTTTTTAGGAGCGAAGCTCCTTAGGCCGGCACCCGTTCGCCGTTGAAGCTCTCTGGATGCGTCGCCGGCTCAAAAAGACAATGAAACGCCGTGCGCGCCGAACGCCGAGTGGTTTGCTTCTAGCGCACCAGAAATTCGAGGTTAAATCAAAGAAATAAGCTCTGTGCACAACTGGTTATAATGGTCGTCTTCACTTTCACAATCGTGAATTGTGAAATGACAACCATCGTTCTAGCGCAGGACGGGCGCTTTGTCTAAGGTAGCAGTAGACGCTCTTCCCTCGAGGCGCCGGCGCAACAACAAAAAAAATAAAAAAAGAAACGGCACGCGGTGCAAGGGCTCGCGACGTTCGGCGCGCGTTGCGCAAAAAACAAGGTGCGTGGCGCAAAAACAGTTCGCGTTTATAAACGACAATAAAATTTACCGAAAACCATGTTTGTACATATATAAACAAAAAATAAGGACCCACTTGACATTACTTACGGCTCCTCACAGAATATGGATAGTCGTCCTCAGAAACGTAAACGTGGACATGATGAAGACGATAAGCAGCGGCAGCACGATGAGCCCGGCAACAGGGTCCTGCGGTTAAAGCACGACGAGCGGAGCTACAAAGGTTACGCCGACAGGATCCTACCGTACGTGCTAGAGCGGCCGAATGTAAGCGCCGACGCCGCCAACCGTTTAAAAATGTACATAGTCGTTTGCTTCCCATTTCTAAGGAGCTTCGCTCATCGGTTGTATTCGTACTCGGAACAACTGCTAATTTTTCAATCAAGAAACTCGCTAGCAGACGCTGCCTGCGTCGTCGTTGAACGGTTGTGCAGCGCGAGCAGTCGGTTTTTTCAATCAAGAAACTCGACAGTAGACGCTGCCTGCGTCGGCGTTGGCCAGGCGAGAGAGGGGGGAGCGTAAGAGAGGAGAGAGGGGGGAGGGGACGCGCATGCTCATTGGGGGGTGTAAACGCAGGGGGAGGAATGCCTAGAGGAGAGAGAGGGGGGAGGGGACGCGCATGCGCAGCGGGGGGTGTGGACGCCGCGGGGAGGGATGCCTAGACTACTAGAGAGAAAGGGGGGGGGAAGCGCAGGAGAGGAGAGAGGGGCAGGGGACGCGCATGCGCAATGGGGGTGTAAACGCCGCGGGAGGGATGCCTAGACGAGAGAGGGGGGGCGTAGGAGAGAGAAGGGGGAGGGGACGCGCATGTGCAATGGTTGTGTAAACGCCGCGGGCGGGAGGGTTACCTAGAGGAGAGAGAGGGGGAGCGTAGGAGAGGAGGTGCGTGGGGAGGGTCTGCGCATGCGCAGTAAGGGTGGTCAGGACGCACACCTCCACTACCACCACCGGACGGACAGACGGACGGACGCCGGACGGACACCGGACGGACGTGAGCATGAGACATTAAAGGCTTTCGCCTTAAAAGTGGCTCTGCCTCCTGTATCTTAAGTGCACCTCTGGTAAAGGCGAGCCTTTCAAGATATGGAAAGCAACGCTCCGCCGGCGCCACTAAGAAGCACATAGTGAACGAATGTGTGCCGTATGCACACATACGATAACCAAGAGAGGGAACTGTCGCTGCGATCGTTGTGCCACCATGCTAATGATGGAAAGTACAGGCGTACAGCCTTCGGATTAGATCGCGTTAGAACTGTCTACGGATCTTTTTCTACAGTTTCAGTTTCATTCTTCGCGCAGCGTGGGTAGTGGGGTGCGGTGCAAAGCACTTCAGCAGTACTTTTTTTGTTCAAAGAGGGTGAAGACCGCTAGTAGAGCACTTCACGGGCTCGGGCCTACCCGAAAACCCGGGCCCGGCCCGGCCCGTGGGCCGGGCCGGGCCGGGTAAAGTAGGTTTCACGGCGGGCCCGGGCCGGGCTCGGGCCTGAAGCTCCGGGCTTAGGGCCGGGCCCGGTTTTGAGATGGCGGGCTCGGGTCGGGCCGGGCCTGGACTTTTCTCGATTCTTAAAGAGACACGAAAGTGAAACACTGTGCAGTGTCTAAACCACTGTGCCAGCACAGTGGTTTAGACTAATAATGTGTATTCTGAGAATTTGAATATCATTCCTTTCACCACCGTAAGTTTATTCAGACAGGAAAAAATCAAGACCAAAGTTCCATTTTAGAATTTCGCGATGTAATCTCCGCGCGTGGCGTCACGGATTTCAAACTGTATTCGTCGTATTTTGGGGGGCACTGGATCTTCAAAATTTCCTGAGACGTGGTATGGTAAGTTTATGGGCTACTCAGAGGTCAATTTACTTCATTTTTACCGATTAGGATCTACGTAGGCCCTTGTAGACGCCGTCAGAATCTATAACGTGACGCCTTCTGCTGCGCGAATTTCAAGGTGGCGTCGCCACCCGCATTTCCGCGCTTACGAAGTCTTGTCACGGCGAGCGTTGTTATTTTGGAATTGTAAAACAGTAATTTACTGATAATCAAAAAAATTATTTTTCTCTTTAGTGTCCCTTTAAGTTTATTCCAGAGAAATTGCTCATACATACATATTTCACACTTTATCTCGAAAAAGATGTTTCTTTTTTGTGGGGTAAGCTATTTGGAGTTCTATGATGGACAAGTACTGAACTTCTTTTCCTTCTTGCATATGGGGCTACTTGATTTATCTGAAACGGGCGAGCTAAAAGTAAATAGGCCAGACGCTTACATAGTTAACATCTGGCTATTCTGGGCTTTATTCGCATTCTTTATTATTTTGTATCCCAAATGGTATTCTGTGATCACAGTAATTAAGGTAATATAATAAATTTATAACTTATCATCGCAAGAGCTCTAAAGCTGGGAAACGATTTTGAATATTCCAGCCCTCCACTAAAACGAAAGGACTGCACGGAGTCTCATTACATAGGATCCCTATAAAGGCATTTGTTTCCCGTGGCTCTGTCACGGCTCCCAGTGGTCATGTCACGCGAGATGTACATGTGCAGCCTGCCTTGTGCGCCCACATTGTTAGCGTTTGAGCTTTCGTCTTGTTCAGCTATAGCAGGGGTCTCAAACTCGCATCAGCTAACGGTCTGCATTCACGAAAATTTAGTCCCGCAAAGGCCAGGGCAAGGGATAGGAGGGGTGGGGGGTGCGGAATAGGTTGTACCAAATGTCACCTGATTTTGTCATTTGAAATACATTTCCCCTATCTCATATATCGGTCATTTCTGAAAGGTATTTGGTGGCGTGATTCTAACAACATATTTATATCTATCTCCAAAATGACTAAACTCTGGACGCCGATTCTGAAATATAGACTTTTCTTTCACGGCTATGTATGAACGCATGGTGGACGCATGGGGTGTCTGACAAGAAAATGCTTTAGACCTGTCATGCCTATGTAGCTTAAGGAAGTACTTATAAAGAAAAAAAATCGGACGAAGGCAACCGTGTGCGGGCCGCGGGCCGCGTGTTTGAGACCCCTGCGCTATATAGTGCGAGAGATACATGATACTGCCGCAACAACGTTGGAATGTGCAGGAATAGCATAGGTCCATTAAACAAGGCCTCGGGCAAAGTATATTTGCTTACGAAATGCCTGGCTTGAAAAAAGACAATTACGAATTCCGTGCCATGTGATTGATGTCCCTTTACCTCGAACCATATGAGTAAGCGTCGAAAAGCTTATTCGCGCCAGGTATTACCAAACTGGAACAAACCCTGAAAATAGATCAAGATCTCTTCGTCCTCCTCCTGTCAGTCGTCTAGTCCAATGACCACCTTCTATACCAGTGCAACATCGTAACCATTACCAGTACACCATTATAATATGGGGAAAAAAAAACAAGAGAGCGCGGTGCAAAACATGCATAACATACACTGCTGAAAACTGCACGGAGAAACGCTCAAAGAGGAGTTTTATAGATGGCATTGAAGACCGGCGCGACGTTCGGGAACGACAGAAATGAAGGCAAGAGCTGGACACCTATGTTCATTGTGCAGAAATCCGCAGAGACATCCTAAATTTGCTCCAGGGGTGGAAGTTAAAAGCAACGACTGGCGACGCCTTCACAATTTGCAAAGCAGATGTCCTCCCCTGCTAGCGTAAGCAGTGCGAGAAATAGAAACCATCGCGAGAGCGCAACTAAACACGACACACAAGAAGGAGAGACAGACGAGGACAGGCGCACTCCTCGTCTGTCTCTCCTTCTTGTGTGTCGTGTTTAGTTGCGCTCTCGCGATGGTTTCTATGTCAAAGCACCAACTCGCCCAACAGTCAACTCTTCTGCAGTGCGAGAAACTTTAGGGAGTCAGGATATGTGATGCAACAGCGCATAATTTGATTTTTTGTTCAATGACATGTGAAGAAACAAGCTGTAAAATATGCCACAAACAACTGCTAGAGTGTATATACTAGCAGCGGTGGGATAGATGAAAAGAATGCTATGACAAATATTTTTTTCTTCGTTTCGGCTGCTTATACGTATTTCTAAAAGTACACGTGGTGCGCTCGGTTCACTATAATTTTTGTCTATGTTAGTGCAGTTACAAGAACGTAACGAATTTTGCTTTCCTTCTCTATTTCTCATGCTGTGGCAAGGGGCTACTATGCTGAAGACAGGCGCTACATATCATGAAGGGTGCTCGATTGGCTTTGTCGTTAGAGCATGCATGCTTTAAATTTTAATTCACCGCAATGCAAACAAAGGGAAGAGAGCGTTCTGTTCCTTGTGTCATCTGGTTTTATTGCGCGATGTATTGAAACTGAACTCATGCTGCAAATCACTTTCCTTGCTACAATATCTGCGGCGAAACGCTCTTGATGATCCCCATCGTTGACATTTCGGCACCCAGAACGGGAGCCTTGTTCACAACGATTGTGAACAAGGCTCTCATTTTGGGTCCCGCAACGTCAACGCATTTTTTACTCCCTTGTGGTCGGTGTCCTCGTGTTTTTATTCAATGATTCTTCCGGACCAGACGGGTGTCCGTCCAAGCCTTGATTGCATCCCCATAGTGTTTGCAGAAAAAGTTGATACAGTGTACCACTGCCAGAAAACATTCATTGCATCAAGTATATCAGCTCAGCTGCTTTCACCGTGAGCCCCTTTTAACAAAAAATAACCATAGGCTAAAGTATAATTTTTAGCGAAGCATGCACCACCAAAGCGTAGATATATCATATATGTCACTTAAAACACCTTGTCGATTTCGTGTTCGGGCGACACCACATAGATTATTGGCTCGGGCCTCGGTCGGGCCCTATCTGCGGTCGGGCCGGGCCGGGCCGGGTAGGCGAATTTTTTCCTCGGGTACGGGCCGGGCCCGGGTCTCGCTTTGAATCACCGGGCCGGGCTCGGGCGGGTAAGTTTAAAAAACTTCCGGGCCCGGGCCGGGCCCGGGCCGAAAATCCCGGCCCGTGCAGTGCTCTAACCGCTAGGTCTCTTGGTTTGCTGCGACGTTGCAGCTTTACAGGTTGTATTTGACAGTTTTAGCGTAGCGTCGTGCACTCCCCGGTGCGCATAGATGTAGCGTCCCATGTCAGTGTAGGATATTGCATAGCGTTCACGTTTTTTTTTTTTTTTATAAACTTGTCTCGCCAAAACTCGTTCAAATGGACGGCGAAGCTAAGTAGATGCACCGTCACGCTCTTCTGACTCGGCTTCACAAAGATGCGTTGGGGGCAGGCCACTCGGACATACACACCTGGTATCCGAGCAGACGATACGTAAATTGTTTCTCACTCAATACAGTACCGTTATATACATAAATAGATAATGCGTACTTTCGAGGGAAAAACAAGCGTGTTTCTTTTCGAATGTTGTAAAAAAATAATTCGTTATATTGCGATGCCAAATGTGGAACACAATTGCAGAGCAATGCATACCCTGGTGATTGAATTTGTCCAGGTCTCACTTCCATCCCATGGCCACGCAGGCTTTTTGCAATGAGTTTTACGTACAAAAGAATGAAATGAGTTTTCATGGAAAATAACTTCGTATTACATTGTTTTACACTCGCATAACAAGCGTGGCGAATCTCAAGAACGTAGTCCATCCGAACCAGATCCGACGCCTGTACTTCCCATCATTCCCATGGTGGTACAAGCGCCGCTGAAGGAGCCCGCATAGACACTAGCACCAGATTCCTTTCTAGGTATTATTGTATGAAACTCTATGCAGTCAAAATGCGTCGCGAACGCTCTCGCTCCCAGCGTAACCCTCACATATAATTCTTATCCCAATGTGTGTTCCGTAGCAAAATAAGAACTTGTTTGCTTGCAGCTAGCGTCACGAGTGCTGGCGCTTGCTCTAAATCGACTGCTCCACCGTCGGTGTCGGCTGAAGTGCTTCGTCCGCAAAGAATAAGTCTTTTTGCGCGTGCTGGAAACCCGTTTTCGGGCACACCTTCGAAGTGGCTTGAGGGGGGCCCGCACAGCGCACACACGCAAAAAAGTGAGCGTGCGGAGCAGCTTTCACGCCTGCCGTGAGTGAGGGATTGAGAGGTCAAACGTTGACCGTTGCGGAATCATCCCTCTCGCCTGCAGGCGCCCCCGGTGCGTTTCGCCGGCGCTCTGACCGTCGTGACCGCATGCGCGCTCAAGGTCAGCCGTGCTTGTCCCGTGGGCGTGAAGGCACTACGCACAGAGCGCACACAGTTTGCACACGGCTCTACCGTGACTCGGCCACTCTATTCTTACTTGAATGTCTCGATTTCACTTCTATCGTGCCGGAGGGAGCTGCTAGAGCAAACATCGTTCCGAACGTTTGGTCGTCGCGTCTATAGGCTTATATTGCGGTCGCATTGTACACTTGCAATCGCAAGCAGTATATTCAGTGTTTTCTTCTTTTTCTAATCTCCATAATATTGACTTTATAATTCGTGGCAGAGCCAATGGCTATATACCCGTGGCATAAGGGCTGACAGGCCAAAGTAAATGTTGTGAGAT
>JALIZH010031387.1:0-35819 GCA_030522465.1 Rhipicephalus appendiculatus | reverse complement strand
ATCGTGCTCCACTGTATAGCAGGATAGAGTGTTGTCCTTTAGAACAGAGGGTCCCAAAGACACGGCGCGGAATGAGGCAGCCGACGCCGCCGCCCGCGCTCTCTCTTACCGGGCATTCCCACTCGCCTCCCCCCGATCAGGACGACCTCGAATTCAATCCGGTGTACTCTTTCCGCGAAATTGTTCAGCATTATCAATCCGACCACAGCCTTTATCCACGCCTATGCAAAGGCCTAAGTAAAGCGGAGGAGCGGCTTTTACTCCGACTTTTTCACGAACACTATGCTGCGCCCGGCAGCACTCAAACTCTTCGATGCCGCCTTTTCCGGTAGTTGCTCACACTGTGGGCAGAAGTCTTCGGACATCTACCACATGGTGTGGGCCTGCCCCTGCAACCCTGCTATACCCCCTATCCCCAACCCAACCCGGGAGGAGTGGGAGGCGACCCTGCTTGGCTGCTCTGACCATCAGGCCCATAAGGCCTTGGTCCGACGTACCCAGGCAGCAGCCGACGCCAATGGGGTCCCGTACTAGGGATCCCCACCTATACTAGTTGTAGGCGCGGTCCTCTTATGGGGCGGTCCCTGCATACCTCCCTTGTTTATGAAATAAATGTTTTAGGGGCGAAGCTCCTTACGCCGTGGGTCGTTCCATCCTCCGTTCATTGTCGTCGTAGCCACCCCTGTGCGATGACGATGACGCTGCCATCACGGCACAGCACATGGAATGTACCCACTATGCGTCATAACGCTGATGACGCTGATGACGACGAAGAATAAGCGTGTCCCGTTACCCTACTGGTGGGTGACTTTAAAGGGACACTAAAGGGAAATATTAAGTCGACGTTGATTGATGCAATAGTGGTCCAGAAACCTCGTAGTGCTACTTTCGTGCTGGGGGAAATGCTTATTTTGAAATAAAATCACGTTTTAGAGGTCCGCATCCCGTTAGCGCACTTCAAATCACCCGCCTTAAGCGGATCGCCTAAGTGGAATCTCTGATGTCACTGTTTCCGTGCCCAACGTTGCCCGCCTTTACTGCGCGGCCGCCGACACTAGCAGCAGCAGAGCGAAAGTAGCGGGAGCCACAGCAACAACAACGGCCATTGAACAATACTCTGCTTGCTTGGTGCAACTGGGCTCCGCTAGATGGCGCCACCTATCCAGCCTAACCAAGCGAAAACTCAATTTTTTGAACCACTCGCGCTTCTCCCCATAGTAACGCCAGGCGGTTCCTTTTTTCTATGAATCAAACAGAGACGGACAAGGAGCATTTTATTACGTGTTGTAATGCACGGGAGCTTCTTTTTTACTACACCTGGTTTGATTACCAGTGATTAATTGTAGCCGGTAGCTGTGATGTCATTGGGATCGTTTCCTAGATGTCCCACTCGTAGCGCATGTGGTGTCATACATGTGCCTTAATTTCTTGATTAGTAGAGCACTGCTGTTGATAATATTGACGTTTTAGACATTCCCAAACATTGATCTTTCACTCTGACGCAAATTGTTATTTGCCTTTAGTGTCCCTTTAACGTTGACATCACTGAAAACAGTTGGCTCGTACAACACATGGCATCGCGATATGGTCTCACATGCATATAGTTTGACCACATGCAACCAACCACCATCCGAGGAACCTTCATCGATCTCGTCTTTGCAAACTGTCCACTAAGACCCATCCAGGAACCGCTCTCCCTCCATTTCACCGACCATAAAGCCGTTATAATGAAGGGGGAACGGAAGCCACGGCTTATGTAAACGGTAACCACGACCAACGAAGAAACGAAAACAAAACGGAAAATCACGGCTCACGAATAAAATATAAATTTCTTGTATATATACACACAGTGTTGGTCACGTCTTTGATGATGTACTGGGCGAATTTCACGGAAGATTCACAGTTTACCGATGAGCCTCCGGAGCTTCGCCCACTCATCATCATTCACTCCGTGAATATGCTGTGATTTTTTTACCACCACCACCACCACCCTTCGCTAGTGGCCCGGCCTGCACGTGACTGTGTTTTCCTCATATTTTTTTTAAGGTAAGATGCTTCATCAAACGCGAAGACCAGCGTCCAGCGCCCCCCGTCGGTGGCGTCAACACGAGTAATGCACAAAAAATCATCATCACGTGATGATATCACCATGTGACGTCAGCGTACCACGACTTCAACATGATGTCACCATGACGTCGTATATACACCATTTTCCGGACACGCTCAAGCGCCGCCATCTTGAACTGATAATGCTGCAGTTTTGTATCCGTATCAAATAAACAGTGTTACGGTGAACTCGCACACACTAAAACGCTTGGGCCAGTACATTCAACGTTTCATGAGCATGATCATTTCACGTTACGACGTAGAAAGCCGGAAAAATCAGCCTAAGAAGGCGGCGCCCATGAGTAGAATATAAAATCGAGTGTAGGCAAAATTCGTGACATCATGACGTCACTGCTGACGCATCACTGCATCACGATGCTGACGTCATCACATGACATCATTGCTAGGTCAAAAGTGGGCCAATCCCAGAGGCAGCGCAAAGCAAAGTGACGTGCAGAAGGCTTACAATGTCTCCGATTCTGGAGGCACTGCTAAACCACGTTAGTTGCAGAAAGATTTCCGAGGGCTCCGCGAGAGGTTCAATACATCGACTTTGAAGAAAAAGAAGACGACTTTCCTCTTCGAGTGGACTGAGGCGGACGCATAAGGACCCTGTGAGTTTTATTTTATTAGTAAGTATGTTTATGAATAAGTATGTATTGAATGACCGGTTTGAAGCTTTTTTTTTTTTCCTTATCTTTTGCGCGTGTTTGATGCACTCCGTGAGGTCGTCACTGGCGAAGGCAGCAGTCGGCGTGTTTAAACATGGCCGTGGAACAAAAACTATTTCAGAAGCGGCACCAAGATTTCAGCCATTATAGAGATCAGTGTCGATATGTTTCTCGAATCCTGATGTCCAATCCCCTTCGGAAGTGAACGTTATAGGATAGGAGATATGGCAAATGTTTTCTTTCAAATGGCAACGTTAGCTAACATTTTGTTCAAGCTCCCCCCTGCCCACCCTCGCCTTTTACCCTTTGTCCAATCACTTTCGCCGTCCCTGCACTTGCGGGAGACAAAATTTCGTGACTGATGCCCGCTGGCTGAGGTGAGTTTGAGATCCTTGCTTTAGAAGAGGTGGATCGTAAATGCAATTAAAACATGTGCTTAGGAAAAAAGGATGACCCGCCACAGTGGTCTAGTGGTTAAAGGGGCCCAGCAACACTTTTTGAGCATGGTCAGAAAACGCTGCCGATCGGCAGTCGAGGCTCGGCTCCCGAGAACACGCGAGCCAAATATTATAGGGCAGCACGCGGCCTCGAATTAGCAATAAATTCTCAAAGTCAACTAAAAATCGCTTTCTCTTCTCTCGACAAATGACGCTACAGAATCAAAAATCACTGCGTCACAGGTGAAGTATCAGCCATCGGCTGAATTGAGCATGGCGCGCTCGGTCGTTACTGAGGTCGCCGCGGAAGGCCGCGACTTGTCCACGCTTGCGCGCGTGATCGCACTGAAAAGCCGCGCATTCAAAGACAAAAAGAGAGTGCTCACGGTCACGAGGCGCGCGTGACGCATTTCCTTCTCCCGTGCTATCCAAGTGCTATCCCTCCCAGGTTAGCTTCCAGCGCTTTCGTCGGGACGAGAAAAGAGAAAATGCAATTGCAGCGTGCGGCAAATCTTTGTAACTCCGCTCGTACTGGACGGATTCTAAAAATATTTGCGGCGGTTAATTCGTGAGGCAATAAGCTCATTTAGTGAATCCATTCCATGGCTACTTGGAAAAGAATTGCGGGGCTGACTCGAAGGTCACGAGACTGAATCCCGACCAAGACGGCCGCATTTTCGATGGAGGCGAAAATGCTGGAGGCCCGTGTACGCAGATTTAGGTGCACTTTAAAGAACCCCAGGTGGTCGATAGTTCCGGAGCCCTCCGCTACGACGTCCCTTATGATAATATCTTCGTTTTGGCACGTTAAAGGAGTACTGACACGATTTTGAGATATCGTAAAATGGGAGTTTCTCGTTTCCTTGGTGTGCAGTGTTAAAGGGAACGACAACTGATTTTTCTCGGCCCATTTTTTTTACAGCGCGACAGAAAGCTAAGCCTTCGTAGTGTTTGTAGCTGAAATAGTTAATCTCAAAAGCACGTAGTTATTTGACAAGGAGTATTTTTCGATCTGAAGGGCTCTAAACACAGATATACAGGGCTGGTCCAAAGTTCCCAGACCACTATCCCATGTATTCCTATGGCAGCGTGGCCTGGGAACTTTTGACACCCATGGAACTTTCATCCAGCAAACGCTCAGAAATGATAGCGATTCCGCCAGCCCTTCTCGCGATTTGTGAAAGCTGTCTTCGTTCTGCTTTCCGAAAGAGTTCCTGTAACTATGCTTAACCACCTTTATTTTGAGCTGCTCAACTTTTTTTTTTTTTTTTTTTTTGAAAATAACAAGCTGTTACAATGAGATGGTGTGGCATTATACATCTTCCCTGTATTTGTACTGCGTTGTGTGTAGTTGTGTGCGCCTGCGCCCCAGGTTGCCTGCGCCTGTGTCATGGGTGGCTTGTCCCGGCGTCGTTACTCCTTCGATACACGAGGCAAGCCAAGTCATTGAAAACGTCACTACGCATATGCACGGCCGTGCCGAGTAGCAGTGCACGTCATTTCCGAGACGAAATGCAGGTAGCAAAACTACGTCGCTTCAAAACCTTACCGACCTGGAAACCGCGTGGACGGTTGCGTGAGCACGCTGAAAAGTTGCTCAAGACGCGCTGACGAGCATGGGATCATTACGTTACGCGATGTCAGCGCCATTTTAATGCATACAACTAACTCAAGGCTGGCTATATGTAAAATTTTATGGGGTAATATATTTTAATATAAAGAAACCAACAATATTTCAAAACTAACAAAAAGTCGTCGACCGCGCACAGCAATCAACGGTCACGTGGCCGGGCACATCGGCTCGTTCTTGTTTTTTCCGCCACAGGCGCCACATGTCATTTTTCGCGACTTTCAATGAATAAAAAATATAAAGGCAGAGACTGCTGCGCCGCGCGGCGCGAGCCGCTCCCACACAGAAACGGCTCCTGCGCCGCACGGAAGTGACGTCATGCACTTTTCCGGTTAAGCGCGTCGTTTGAATATGCCATGACTTCACCGAATCGGCACGCGACTTTCAGTGTGCCTCTCCGTTGGCCTCCTGTCAGCCGGACTTGCTGCTGCTACTGATGCGCCGCTGGTGATCCTGTCTACAGGCCCTTTGATATTGGATGTTTGATGACCTTCGCAGAATTGGCTCTATTTACTATGCCCTTTCTTGGCGAGACTCAGGGCACGCAAAATTCAGATGCAACTGGCTGCATCGGTTTATCCGTCATTCACGTCAGGAATGTTGATTTGCACGGTTTATCAAGGCTCTGATGACAGGAAGACGCACTGCAACAGACGTAGTCTCAGAACTGAGTCACTGGGCTCCTAGATTTCGCGAACGGCTCATGATGATGGTGTCGCGATGAAAAAGAAACGCGAACAGCGTAAAGCGTGGCTTTTGGTACAGTCGAACTTCGACATGCCTTGACTATCGCTGGGCGAATCTGCTTTCCGCCGGCGTCACCGTAGCGCTAGAATTTTGCTCCGGCTGGCGCTATCGCATTGCGTGTGTTCCGTGTGCAAGGCCTGAATGACAGATTGGAACCATAAATGATGGTGGACAAGTTTCCTGCCATCATTTTTTTAGCAGTTAGTCACTGTTTCTCTTCGCCTCTCGTAGCCGCGCCGTATATGCAACATGAAACCTTGTTAGGTCGCTCAGTGTATCGTCACCGGACGCGACGAAGTAATCGGCAGACCAAGTCGCTTCAAAATACTGACGTGTCACCGTGATGCTCTATGCAATCAGCAGATAAACGATGCCCAGTGGCAACTGCCGACTGCGTTAGCCCACCTACCTACAAAACACTGCCGAACAGTTTGTCTGCCTTGTTGAGTAACAAGGCCTGTGATAGCACAGCAAACGGATGAGAACGGCCAATACGTGTTCGCACATTGCGAAAAAAGCCTGCATGCATAGGCCATCGGAGATCACATGCGTAGTAAAGACACTTCACAGCCGCACTAGAATATATTGTGCGTCCCGACGTTCTCACGAACTGTGCTACCACATTTATTTCATCGTTGACATTGCCCTTCACGACAAGCAGATCGAGGTACTCGGCAGTAAGGACACTCATCTTCGACACACCACGTTTTGATATCGCCATCTAGAAAAGGCTGTACAGGTGTTCTGTGGTAACAGTGGCAAAGATGGCAGCTGCAAGAAAATCCATGTGCAGCACGGAGAATGTGCAGCGTAGACATGGTCAGAGTTTCTCACTTTGATGTGCGGGTTGTGTTGGAAGTACAGCCACACTATGCAGCCACAGAACACCTATTCTGTTACCTTTCGCAGCGCCCCCTGGGTTTGAGATGCTTGCTATATGTAGTTAACAAAATGTACGTTGACTGACTCCTCACACACTTTTTGTTTACTATTTATGTAGCTTTAGCACATTATAAAGTAATAATCTGTCCATTTGAGTTGTTTTAAGTTAATTTTATTAAGGTGACGTCACTTCCGTGCGGCGCAGGAGCCACTTCTGTGTGGGATCGTCTCGTGCGCCGCGCGGCGCAGGAGACGCTGCCAAATATAAATCCACCTCTCACGAAAAAAACAGGGTTGGTTCGAGTCAATGCGACGGAAAATCCACCAGTGGAGTCATCTCCTTTCATGTTCTGGGCTGTTGTCGGTCCCTTTAACGCTCTCCAAACACCAGAGTCAGACAACACGTATAAAATATTTTACTTTGATTTTAGTTTTCGTTGCTGAGCACCAAAAAACCAGCCCCACCGCAATGGACATTATCGCGACGAGTCAACACAGTCCCACTGAGTTTGCGAACTCTGCGCCCTGCGTGCAGCCTAAATCGCAGAAATCAGTCTGCGTCACTAGACGATAATACTCATCTTTGTTTACGTGTACCACGAGCTTGGGCGTGCGCAGGGTTTCCCTTCAGGGGGGAGGGCGAAGGTTCGTAGCAGCGCCCCCCCCTATCATGTCAATGTATGGGGCTGACTTTGCGTCCCCCCCTGCCCGCCCCCCGTGCGCACGCCTATAACCACGCGCACATGGCGGATCTGCCGCTAGTACGTTGCAAGCCCGTGACGTCACACTGCCATGACACGTCACTGAGAAGCCGCCCCCTCGATATAAAAAACGAAATTGTTTATTTAAGGTAGCGCTATTAAACATATATTCGGTGCATTCCCAGGCACCACAATACTCTATTTAGGGTTATCGGTACCAGTGCTTTTATTTGAAGCGACAATCCGAAAATATTTAAAATTCGTGTCAGTACTCCTTTTGGACCCCCCCCCCCCTCCCCCCCCCCCCAATTATTATTCAAAGGGGATGACGATTTGAAGTATTGTTATACCCCCTGTCAGACGCGGCAACTTAAGCGCACTTTGAGCGAGTGTACTTACGCTCACAAAGTGTCACTTCGGCGGTGCGCTGCTACACGAGAACGCGAAGTGTACTTTGGAAATGATGACAGTGGCAATTGGCGGATTAGTAGCGCAGCATATATTTGTTACTTTTGCGCCCCTGTCACAGCATCGGACACGTTGTCTTCGTAAAAGTAGCAGCAGTGGCACACGCCATCACAAATGACTAGAGAACGAGCGACCAACACCTGTGCAAGTGTGCACGGAAGTAAACAATACGACAGACACGGCCATTACACGGCATGCGCTCCCGCATCCCCCTAGCGGACGTGGTCGCAAACTGCCCGAGGGCGAGAGTAGCGAGGTTTTTCGTTGTTGTATGACTTGTTTTAATACATATCAGTATTCCTAATAACAAAACAATGGTTTAAAAAATACTATGAGCGCCGCTTTATGCAGTAGCGTATTTATGCGCAAGCCACTGCTAACGAGGCTACACACTCCGTCGCAGCGAAGTCAGGTTTGCGAACACACTTGCCGGCAAGTGTACTTTGCAGCGAGTGGCACTAAACTTTCTCGTGTGACAGCGTGCAAATGACACTCGCGGCGAAGTGCACTCGTTCAAAGTGCACTTACGTTGCCACGTGTGACAGGGGTATTACAGTGCACTCTACTATTGTAAAGATGCGCGAGTTGCGCAGTAAGTAAACTTGCTGAAGAGGAGTCGAATAAAATTAGGACCCGTTCCCTCACCGAAAATATGAGGGGAGGGGGGGTGCAAGGGAAGCTTGGCCTCGCTTGGCGTTTGCATGGACCACCTACTGCTTTCTTTCTATCGCATAACGCAAAGATGCCCTCTAACTTTGCCCTTCCTCCGTTGCGGCAATTGCTTAGCAGCGTAAGTACGAACACACTGGCGGCGCTGCCCTTTCCCACGCGCCGCTCACCGCTCACGAGACGCCGCTTTGCTCTCTTTCTCCCGTGGAGCGTCAACGCTTCTGTCCCGCCACCGATCGAATCGCTCCCTGCGATATTTTTGCCGCTGCCGCAAACAAAGCACCAATCAGCGCCTGTTTTAGATGCGAAGGATCATCTGCTCGGGGCTCTGTCCTTCCCTCCCGCATCCCTCGTCCGGTCACTTTCATGAAGTAGGGAAGCACCCATTATGCGAACCAGAACACTGTGTTAATATGAAGGCCGTCAACCACTACCACAGTCATCAGGGTCATGGCCGAGAGCACAGAGAGGCTGCTTAGCAATGGCTAGGCAGGTGGTGTCTATCGCCCAGGTTGACCCCATTCCTTGATCTTGCTTGCACTGTGTTTGGAGGGGGCTTAGTCCGTCCCCTCCTTCCCGCGTCCCACACCACCACAGCGCATGCGCGTCCCTTCCTCCTCTCTCTCCTACGCTCACCCCCTTTCTCTTCTCTAGGAATCCTCTACTCTACGGAGCGGCTCCCGCGTCCTACATCCCCACAGCGCATGCGCGTCCTCTCCCCCTCTCTCCTCTAGGAATCCTCTACTCTACGGAGCGGCTCCCGCGTCCCACACCCCCCACAGCGCATGCACGTCCCCTCCCGCTCTCTCTCTTCTCCTACGGCCCCCCCCCCCCCCGTCTCCTCCTCTAGGAATCCTCTGCGGAGCGGCGCGCACGACAGGTGGCGTGACAGCTGCACCGCGATGAGCGCCCGGACCGCTGCCGTGAAATGAGAGCGGCGACGTTCCTCCCGCTCAAGCTAACTATCTTCCCGCTGCTTCGCATCCACACATGGTTCCCTTTAGCGGGAGATGGGGAATTTTTCTCCTCACACGGGCGTCGTCACAGCAAGCGGACGTTGTTCTCCTCACCCGCGTCACCTCTCTCCGTCTGTCGGGGAGAAGCCACGATCCGGCAGCGAGCCGGTGGGCGCGCACGCCTCGACATGTCCACTCTTGTCTCGTGACTCTCGCGCCGGCAATGTGAACAGCCACGGCCGGACTCGACTTCCTCTTCCGCACCCGACACGAGCGACACGTGAAGAAGCCTTGCTCGTTCGTTGGCTGCGCGCCGATGACGTGATCGCTCACGTCGTGTTGCGTTGCCGAAGGAGGCATAGTCACGACAAATGGCTACGCCAACCCGTTTTCGCTGAAGAGGATGGTGGGAACTTAGAACGCCGAGCGAGAAACCCAAACCAGCCGAAGACGGTTGTTCTACACTGCGTAATTTCTTATGGCAGCACTAGTTCGCACAATTCTTGCGGCAGCATATTCACATAATAGAAGTGCCCAGTTGTCACTTCGTCACACACTTCGGTCCACGAGGTTGTTTACTGGCCCTTTAGTCGGCAAGAATGAAGTATATTGTCCTCAAAGGGGGCCAAAGGCTTTAAGTACCAAGTTTCAGGAAATTTTGTCGAGCCGTGACCAAAATATAATAAAGCCCCTTGATATATGCAATGTTACATTGACATTCACGTGCAGGGATATTAGCATGAAATTTAAAAACGACACGTAGACCTTTAGTTTATTTTCTATTAATAAACCTATGATAGTAAAATTAATAAAGTGGACTTTCCACATAATAATTTCTCAGGCTAAACTGCTTCATTGTTGCACTTGATTGTGGCTCAGTGCAACATGGAACTTACCCATTTTTTAGATGCGAAGCATCTTATGCTCGGGGCTCTGTCCGTCCCTCCCGCGTCCCCCGTCCCGCGTCCGTCCCCCGTGTCCCGGCCCCCGTGTCCCACACCCCGTACAGCACATGCGCGTCCCGTCCCCTATCCTCTCCTACGCTCACCCCCCATTCTATACTCTAGGAATCATCTCTACTCTACGGAGCGGCTCCCGCGTCCCACACCCCATGCACGTCCCCTCCCCCTCTCTCTCCTCTCCCCCATCCTGTCCTCAAGGAATCCTCTACGGAGCGGCGCGCACGACAGGTGGTGTGACAGCTGCATACTCCGCTGGGGGGTGCCACGGTAGTTCCGCGGTATGAAAATAACGGAGCGCTTGCGCCTCATTCTCTGTCCTGTGCAGCGCCGCGATGAGCGCCCGGACCGCTGCCGTGAAATGAGAGCGGCGACGTTCCTCCCGCTCAAACTGATTATCTCCCCCGCTGCTTCGCATCCACACATGGTTACCTTTAGCGGGAGATGGGGAAGTTTTTAAGTGTTGTCTTAGTAACAGACGAGCAAGAAAATGCAAGAACTATGAGCGAAATGGCTGCACTGTGTCCTAGCTCCCATGCTAGAGTGCACGAACAGTAATGGAGCGCAATATAAAGTCAGGCGTAAATGGAGAAAATGAAGACAAGAAAAGCTATTTACATGAGAAATATGCTCCTCACCATTAGGATTACAAGCCACAGTCCCTAGTATAATGACATGTTGACATGGTTCTGTTCGACGAGTTGCTCATTTTGACTAGTAGGTTATTATGCAAAGAACATTGAAAGTTTGCTTAAGGAGATGAAAAGAGATGCCAATGCACATTAATTTTTAGCTGACTCTGTTCCGAGATGTCAGTGTTCGGTATCTGCATCTGTTAGCACAGATGATCTAGCATATAACCTTGCCAGGGCATGCAAAAATAGCTGGTTGGTTTTAGCTTTTGAAAACACAGCCATCAGCACTTCATACGCATGATAGCAGCATGCAGGTTGCTCACTTTAGCCCATTAAGTAAAGAAATCTGTGCATCAACCTAATGCACAAAGATAAAGTTCACTTACCAAGAGGGATACCGACAACAAAACCGATTTTTCTCAATAAATTACTATTTAACAACACTAAATACGTGAATCTTAGTCGGGAGGATTCTTCATAATTGAGAAAACATGCAAGAAGAATATATACAGGAGACAATGCCATCTTGAGTTTCTGATATCAACTTACAGTGACATCGCACATTTTGACAGCATCTCCTACGGTAATGAATGATGTATTATCAACAAGTCAGGGATTTAAAGTTTAATAAAAGTTTCTTGTGCTGGTGTGGCCAAATACAAGAAAATACATAAATTTGTGATGTCACTTCGACATTCAGGTAGTAAAGTTTTGGCACACAATTCAAGACCTTCATTTTGTCTACAAGCAATGAGCATATAACGGTAAAATTAATGAAAATAGAGCTCTTGGTCAATTTATCAGTACAGACTGATTTAGTATTCCACTTTCATGTCCCTCTAAATGACCCCCGCAAGCTCTAGATAGACAGTTTTTGGAGGAACATCAGCTGAAACATCCTCACATCTCCTCCCGTACACTAGACTCTCATTAAAGGGGCCCTGCAACACTTTTTGAGCATGGTCAGAAAACGCTGGCGATCGGTAGTCGAGGCTCCCGAGAACATGCGAGCCAAATATTATAGCGCAACACGCGGCCCGAAATTCACAATAAATTCTCAAAGTCAGCTAAAAATTGCTTTCTCTTCTCTCAACAAATGACGCTGCAAGCTCAAAAATCACTCGTCATGGCCATTGTATCAGCCATTGGCTGATTTGAGCATGGCGTGCTCGGTAGTTACTCGGGCCGCCGCGGGAGGTTGCGACTTGTCCACGCGTGCGCGCGCGCTATCGCCCTGAGAAGCCGCGTATTCGATGAAAAAGAAAGAGAAAAAGTGCTCAAGGTCACGAGACGCGTGACGTATTTTCTTCCCTCGTGCCATCCCTCCTTGCTTAGCTTCCAGCGTTTTCGTCAGGGACGAGAGAAGAGAGAATGCAATTGCAGCATGCAACAAATCTTTGTAACTCCACTCGTACTGGACGGATTCTAAAAATTTTTTACAGCGGTGAATTCGTGAGGCAATAAGCTCCTTCAGTGAATCACTTCCATGGCTACTTGAAAAAGTGTTGCAGGGCCCCATTAAATGAAACCTGAACGGACCAGGAAGGTACTATATTCCACTTGACAGGCGTTCCTATTACCGAGACAGACAGAAAGGGGTCCAGAATTCCGGTATGAAACTAATATAAGAGACAGTTGTTCCATTTAAGCGGCAGTTCTGCTTAGCAGATTTCCATTTACTGAGAGTCTACTGTAGTAGGCCTATTTAAAAGAATAACGCAAAATTAACCTATTTCTGGCAGGCACCAATCATTCAAATGTGCTTTTAAAACTTAAAAAAAAGCCGGCAAATCCCACACACTGTGGGAATCGATGTAATGCGAAGCAGCCAGGATGGCGCAAATCATGCTTTACATAATTTGCATGTCATGTTTTACATGTTAGGACCTGTCATTTATGTTCGTCATACAGTCACATCGTGCAATACCAATTTTGGTGTATATCGAGCTAGCGAACTGGACGCAAGCGCACCATGAGTGTGGCATGTAAATGGCGTTGTAGATGACATGCATGCCAAGATTTTCATGTTACCACCTGCCATTTATGTTCATTATACAGTCATGTCACTCAATACCAAATTTGGTGTATATCAGGCTAACGAAACGGCCGCCGACGCGCCATGAGTGTGGCATGTAAATCATGTTGTTCATGACATGCACGTCACGATTTCCATATTACCACTTGTCATTTATGTTTGTCATACAGTCACGTCACTCAATACCAAGTTCGGTGCATATATCGCGCTAACGAAACAGCCGCGAGCGCGCCATGAGCGTGGCATGCAAGTCATGTCGCACATGACAAGTCATGATTTCCATATTACCACTGGTCATTTATGTTCGTCATACAGTCACGTCACTCAATACCAAGTTTGGTGCACATCAAGCTAACGAAACGGCCGCGAGTGCGCCATGAACGTGGAATGCAAGTCATGTCGCTCATGACATGTCATGATTTCCATATTACCACTTGGTAATTTATGTTCGCCATACAGTCATGTCACTCAATACCAAATTTGGTGTATATCAAGCTAACGAAACAGCCACGAGCGTCGCATGCAAGTCATGTTGCACATGACAAGTCATGATTTCCATATTACCACTTGTCATTCATATTCGTCATGCAGTCACGTCACAAAATACCAAATTTGCTGTATATCAAGCTAACGAAACGCCCGCGTGTGCGCCATGAGCATGGCATGTAAATCATGTTCATGACATGCACGTCATTATTTGCATATTACCACCTGTCATTTATGTTCATCATACAGTGACGTCCACTCAATCCCAAATTTGGTGTATATCAAGCTAACGAAACGGCCGCGAGCGCGCCATGAGCGTGGCATGTAAATCATACTTTTTATGACAAGTTAGTCATGATTTTCATGATATGACCAGCCACTTATGTTCGTCACACAGTCATGTTATGCCATACCAAATTTGGTATAAATCCCATTAATCATAAGGCCAGGAGAGCACAAAGTCGTAGGCGGCTAGACAGATAGCTAGATAGATAGATACGCTCAAAGTCGCCGAAGTTCGCTAAGAAATGCTTCTCATTTAAAAAAAAAAAGGTGCTTCAAAACCCCTTAAAATGATGGGGCTAGCAATGTTTCCACAGAGCAGCAGAAACGGTAAAGAGTGTCCATAATTTTGGTTGGTAACAGAGTGCTTATTCAAATGACTGAACAGCTCAACTAACCTTTAGAAACAGCATGCAATGATTGTCATGTGAAAACTAACATCGTGATTGGCATGTTATACTGTCACAGTCACCACACTATGCCATTACCAGAGGGTTTTCTGGTTCACTCCATCTGATCACTTTTACACAAACAATAACACAGTCTGCAGTTGGCTTAACTTTGTTACACTTCACTTTTTCTTTAGTTTTCCCAGCCTCCATTGTTGGCTGCCAACTTTCTTGCCAAGTTTCCTTTCAAGCGCCCTCTTGGCCATCTTGCGCTTGGACAGCAGAAGCTGCATGCACAAAACACTTGCATCAGCACAGCTGGCCAATTCACTGACCACAGGAATAAACTGTTAGAATGTGAACTTATAACAAGGAAAACAAAAAAGCACATTTCCCATTCTGCAATGTTCCACATATCTGGTTGTGTTGTGTTAGTATTCTACTCCAACATGACAGGGAATAAAGCAGCCACCATAACCTAAATAAAGCTATTAACAAAGGTGCCAACAGCAAATGCTTTTTTTTTTTTTGCCATTTGACAGAGTACAAAGCCAGCTTGCAATGCTACATTGCTGTGGCAAATATGCATCCATAAAGAAGACAGATAATTGTTTTCTAGCTTTGCACACAACGTATGTAAACACCATGTAGTATCAGTTATACTAGAGAGCTGATGCATAATAGGAAGAGGGCTTCACGCACACTGAAGCAAGGTACTATATCCGGCTAGCAAAAAAATTATTTTCTTTACGTAGCAGATTGTCAGACTCACAATTTCAGTTCATGGCTTTTGATGGCAGCCTTAAATGTAACATTGCATAACAGTATTGTATGTCATTGTCTTGTATTATTCATTAGCTATATTAATAATGCTTTACTGTAAAAGTAAGAATGCATAACAATTGATTGTGATTTGTTATATGTTTGAGTACATACGTATTTGAAGTATGTCCAGATACTCGCTGCTTTTACCAATACAGTAAAACCTCGTTAATTCAAAGTCACTCGGACTGTGAGAAATCTTCGAATTAAGCGGGTTTTTGAATTAACGAAACATACAAAAACTGGGATACAAGGGCTCAGAGGTGGTCGTTTGCTGTGCCGACTAGTTTGCAGCTCCAAGGGTTGTGTTTTCCAGCAATAAATGTTCCCTAACTCTGCCGCAAACTCGAGGGAACGGCGGGCCTCGCTGCTGCCAGCGCGGCCGGGGAAAAAAACGGTCTCGTGGTCTGCTCAAATGCACGCCTGCGGAAACGACGACGTGCTTCTCTGCAGCACAGTGTGACACGCGGGCAGCACGTCACCTGCTCCTTACAGCGTCAGCGTCATGATGCGACCATTCGCCCATTCTTTCTGGTAAAATAAAGAATTTAATAATGGCCAGTTTGACGGAATTCACAATGTGTTTTGGCTGGAAAACATGATCATTGAAGTTTTCGAACTGAGTTTTCGATGAAGGCGTTGCACACAAGAACTCCGCCAGCAGCGCAAGTGCGCAAATTGCTGGAGCAACCGCCAATCGGAGTTTCGCATACATCGCGAATTCCGTCAGACTGTCCTTATTTAATTTCTTTATATTGCCAGGAAGAATGAGTAAATCATGACACGCTGACGTTGCGAGAAGCATGCGACATGCTGCCCGCGTGTCACCGCTGTGTTGCAGTGAAGCACGTCTTCTTTTCCGCAGGTGCTAATTTCAGCTGACCACGAGACTGCTTTTTAAAAATATTTTTTTTTCTTTGCGCTGGCAGCAGCGAAGGTGGGGTGCTTCACCTTTCACTCATTAGTATGGCTACACTGTCTTGCCTTGGGGCTCCTAAGGGCCGTCGTTTCCGCGGATTCGCGGCGAAATCGGCATCGAGAATAGGCACGTGGCACCCAAAGTTTTCGAATTAACCGGGCTGGCGCTAACCACCGCTTCAAATTATCCGCTGAAACTCACATTGCTAAATACGGGACCGCAGAAATCCTTCGAATTAAGCGGGATTTCAAAATAACCGAGTTCGAATTAACGAGGTTTTACTGTATTTGGCCTGTGGTGAACATTTTGGAGCTTCCGAATATGCAATTTTCTAAACAAATATATATGCTTTGAGTAGGATAAATATTTGCTTCGAATTTGAAATTTCTAATATTTGCACCATTCCTAATAAAGACACATATGAAACAACAATTCATATAATTAACTCATTCAACCAGGCTTAATTAAATAATATATAGGATCCCCATCCCTTCATATCTTGAGTGTGTGCGTCTGCAAATCTGCGGAAACGTGAATACAAATCCACATCCTCTGGAGTTGCAGGGCGCAGAATGCGGTGTGGAGTATTAGTGCTTAGAAACAAATAAATAAATAAACAAACAAACAAATAAATAAATACTATAAGTCCCACCTGTTGCCAATAATGTCATGTCTACTCAGACATCAAAAATTTATGTTCTGTAAATCTGTGTTACCGCAAATTATAGCATATGCAAAGACATAATCAAGTGTGTCCACACTAGCAGGCTCTTGCCAGTGATCACACTTTCCAGGCAAGGTGACCAACAAGTGTAAGTGCGTCTTTTCACTACTCACCTTGACAAGGGCAACCTTGTTATCGAAAAAGTTGTTCCTTATTGTCTCTGGATCACTCTGGCACCGAAAGAACTTGGCTCCTTCTGCAACCAATGACACATCTGAGTGTGAGTTGGTTTAATCTCTTAATAAACAACAGAATTAAAGATCTTGATGTGCACTTGAAATTATTTTCACTTACGTAACTCACATCACCAGCCTATGCTATATTAACCCTCTAAATCCCAAGTTTGTTCATCAAAGAGTGCCTGTGCTTTCCCAAATTTTGTTTTACTTATCCATCAACAGTTGCAAGCATAGCGACACTTGAATAATGCTTTACACAACAGTAACTCAGCGCTGGCACACAAAACAGCTATGGACTCACCAAGAAGGCGGCGATCACCGGGCACAAAGAAGAACAGAGGCCGATCCACGACAGTGGCGAAGCGGTGGTCGTCCATTCTTCGAAACACGTCACTCATGGGACCCCTACGCAACAGTTAAAAATAAAGTTACAAGGTATTCCATGCTGAAACCGTGATATGATTTCAAGGCAGGTTGAAGTGGGGGGACTCTGGAATAACTCTGACAAGAAGGAAAATGGATTTCATGAAGCCAGAAGTCAATGAGGCCAAGGTAAGCACAGGGATTTCACACATAGTGTAATTGAAGAGTAGTACTTCTGAGAAAAAAGAAAAAAGTTAGGAGTGTGCAAATATTCGAACTTTTGAATAGTGTTTGCTGTTTGATTCAATTCATGCCAGTATTTGACTATTCTAAGTATTCGAACTTCCAGTTCGGTTTTTTCGGACTCCCTAGAGACTGCGAAACAGTCTCAAAAATTGGGCAGTCCAAACAAACGAATTCATGCCTTTTATTTCACTCAGCGGTCAAATTTAATCTCCATAGCCACATTCGAACTAGCTTTAGCGCCTCCCAGTACACTTACCAGACATTATTATGCGCGCCCAGGCTCTCGTGAATACCTTTGGTACCTGCCGCGAAGCCCGTTTAACTACGTGCCAACCGCTAACTGCAAATTTGCATCTTCTGATGAGCGTCACGGACACCAACAAAGCGTGGAATAGATTACGGCTCTCTCGCATGGAGCATTTGGAAACAACGAAGCAGAATAGAAAGACTGTGGCACAAGAGCGGATGACTCATCCGGCTTTCTACGATGCATGTGTGCACGTAAACGATGTGCGCATGCATTTCCGAATCTCCGCCAATATGCAGCATTTGCTTGCTGCGTGAAACCAATCATTCCCAGTTGTGTGCAGCACATTGCCAACTAAGCTGGGGCACTTGCTGGACCATACGCACACATTCGTCATGAGAGTGTTTGTGATGCCCACTGTTATTCCTGACCGCACCCGGGCACGGCGATGGCGAGCTGCTTACGCTTGTGAAGGCAATGCGTGTTTGCAGCGTACGCATACCACTGAGCTAGGCCACATGCACTACTGAGCAGTTAGCTGAAAATGCTTATCACAAGACTTGTCTGCGATTAAACCACACTGCACGTTTGCTGCCTGCCGCCATGCCTTTCTGAACATCGCCACACTGTTCCGTTGCAGTGGCCCCTTCACATTTTTTTTATATGCTTCACTGCATCACACTCTGGCATTGCGGCAAAGCTGCCTTTCAGTCTCTGCTATGGCCGCAAACGAATTGACGCAGAAAAGCGCTGGCTCGAACGCTGAGATGATAGATGTGTTAGATGCTGGGGCTTTAATTAATGCCATTTCAGACCTGAAATTTGGGCAGAAGGTCTGAAAAATCGGACGCCGAAGAGTTTCAGCATCCGAAACTTCCTATGTTATTATACATTGATGTCTATGCGGCAGATTAGGCACTACAGACTCGAAGGGAGTGTGCCTTCGTCCGCCACATCAATTGGGCCTCCACAGAAGTTAAAAGCGGGAGAAGAGGTTGAGAAAATAGTGTCTTTTCCTTCCACATGTAACGTGTTGTAGACACCGCATTGGTTGCACCAAATCATGTAAACAGAATTTGGCCTTCGCATTGCCTCATTCTTGATAAGGTAACTAGGAAACCACCCCTCCGGTGCTTCTCCAACCTAGCAAAAAGGAACACTTTCATGTTGCTATCTCATAAGAATATGCTTAGGGATGGATCCTCTGCAACTTTTAGATGCGAAGCATCTTATGCTCGGGTCTGTCCGTCCTCCCGCGTCCCAGCGTCCCTGCGTCCCCCGACCCGCGTCCGGCCATTTTCATGAAGTAGGGAAGCACCCATTATGCGAACCAGAACACTGTAGTAATATGAAGGCCGTCAACCACTATCACAGTCATCAGAGTCATGGCCGAGAGCACAGAGAGGCTGCTTAGCAATCGCTAGGCAGGTGGTGTCTCTCACCCAGGTTGACCCCATTCCTTGATCTTGCTTGCATGTGTTTGGAGGGGGCTTAGTCCGTCCCTCCTTCCCGCGTCCCACAGTGCATGCGCGTCCCTTCCCCCCTCTCTCTCCTACGCTCACCCCCCTTTCTCTCCTCTAGGAATCCTCTACTCTACAGAGCGGCCCCCGCGTCCCACACCCCCCTACAGCGCATGTGCGTCCCCTCCCCCTATCCTTTCCCTACGCTCACCCCCATTCTCTACTCCCAGGAATCATCTACTCTACGGAGGCGGCGCCCGCGTCCCACAGCCCATGCGTGTCCCTTCCCCCTCTCTCCTCTAGGAATCCTCTACTCCACAGAGCGGCTCCGGCGCCCCCAAAGCACATGTGCGTCCCCCTCCCCCCTCTCTCCTCTAGGAATCCTCCACTCTACGGAGCGGCTGCCGCGTCCCACACCCCCACAGTGCATGCACGTCCCCTCTCTCTCTCTCTCTCTCCTACGGTCCCCCCGTCCTGTCCTCTAGGAATCCTCTACGGAGCGGTGCGCACGACAGGTGGTGTGACAGCTGCATACTCCGCTGGGAGCGCCACGGTGGTTCCGCGGTATGAAAATGACGAAGCGCGCGCCTCATTCTCTCTCCTGTGCAGTGCCGCGATGAGCGCCTGGACCGCTGCTGTGAAATGAGAGCGGCGACGTTCCTCCCGCTCAAGCTGATTATCTCCCCTCTGCTTCGCATCCACACATGGTTTCCTTTAGCGGGAGATGCGGAAGTTTTTTTTCTCTGTATTTTTGCTTTGAAGTATTTAGAAAAATATCCTGCAAATATTCGAAATATATTCGATTCGCACTCAAACTTGAATATTCGAATTCACTTTGCACTCAAAACTTTTCTATTTGCGCAGCTCTAAAAAAAATAAAAGTCAAGTGGGTCAAAAAACTTGCCGCTGATGGGGACCAAACCCACAACCTTCTCATAATGCATGTGATAATCTACAGCAGAAAACCTAAGCCCACATGGTCTGCAAGCTCAGAAATGAAGACGTGTTTCATCATTCAAGTTTAAAAATGCTGCGCCTATCTAATGATTCACATTCACAATTAGTGAATTACTAATTGCGCAACTGTGATCACAGAAACAGCATCATCGTCGACAACCTGCTCTATTACGCAAATGCGTTCGAATGGCTACTCTCTTTTACTATGAATGGCATCATGAAGATATCTTTCAATCTCTGATATTTTCTTGAAACTGCACGATAACTGACATGTGATAGGTCCTAATAAAATGATGTGCCTGAGGCGGCATCAACGTGACTGCACAAAACATACGGGAACATTCTGACAACCCATTGTCAAGGGTAAGAGACGACAGCGGTGACAGCAATTTTACTTATTCTCCTGAGAGAGAGATGAACAAGGCATCGGGACAATTTAAGTACTAATGCTTGATAAACTAGCGCAAGATGCCATTCCATTTGATGAATTCTTCATCATTTCAAACTGTAGTGCAAGAAAAAACGTAGTGCAAGAGAAGGGAAGACAAACCCACACTTCCTCACAACTGCATTTTAATGCAAGAGCATTACAATAAAAGCTTGTTAATTCAGATTTCATGGCACTGGGAAAAATGTCCGAATTCCCGAATTATTGAAAGTATCAAGCAAACAAGAAGCAAATGTTTATTACATCAATACACTTTCATTTTCTTGATAAATGCGTAAATGGCGTACTTATTTTGCACAAGAGCAGCATAAAAGCCACAATTTTAGTCACCCTGCGACTTCTTTCACAATGAGATCATGGTATAAGACCCCCTATGTCCTAATTAGCCCATAACATGCTCTACACCCCCTCCATAATTACTACCGCCGCCGCCACCACCATGCACACGTGATGATACTTTTTTTCGCCGGTAAACAGAAGAAATTTGTCGCAGCCGCTGAAGCCTTAGTCACCAACAACGTGATTGTGGACGGCGACCATCTATATTCGAACAACCGCAGCCAACAAGGTGTCACATGCAGTGGTAAACGCAAATGGGCGTGAAGCGTTCTGGCTTTCCAGTGGTAACCGTGCGGTTAGCAATGATGACGATAGCAGTGTGGACTGTGCCGCGATGTTTTGGTTGTCTACAAACGTCGTTTTTCACTCTTTTGTGCCGCACATTCGCACACTTCGTGCTGGGCGCATTCCCAGGATTGTCGAATTAACCTGGTTGCGGCCAAATATGACCAAATCAACGAGAGTTTGATTTCATTAAACAATATATCTGCTGGCCCAGACTACAGAACATGTCCAAATTACCCGGGAATTTCTGAACTCACAAGGGTTGAATTAACAAGCTTTTACTGTATATGCCCATGAAGCGTAAAACCCAGCTAGAGTCTAAGAAGGATCAGCATTAACATCTGATACAGTTGAACCCCTTTATAAGAGGCATGCTCCGGGCAGCAATTATTGCCTTTTTAAATAAGGTGTCTGTTATAAGCAGGGTACCATGTATGCATTTTCTTATCAACCCGTATTGTACTGTAGGCACACTGGTGTCTCTTATACCCATTTGTCTCTTATATCAGTGCCTCTTATAAAGGGGTTCGACTGTAGCAAGAAAACTCCCAATTCACGTGAACAAGTGATGACATTACATGGGCTATGGTACTCAGTTCAAAGATTGAATTGACCCATGTTAAAAAATGACTTGGCCCATTGCCAAAAAAGTTGACCAAGGACTGATCCACAAAAACTGATTTTACCAAGTTTGATTGCCAAGTTCGAGCACATGAACAAGTGATCACATCTTATGACTTTTCACATGACCAAGTCAATCACACATGACTAACCAAGGAAAGAAGTGTGAACTTAAGGGCTCGTTTGCTTTGTTAAACACATTATTAATGAGAACTAACAGACAATGATGCCAAGGAAAGTTAGGGGGACGTTAATAGAAGTGATTGTAATGTGAATGTGAAGAAAAGAAAAGTGGACGAAAAGATAACTTGCCACCAGCAGGATCGAACCTGCGACCTTCGAATACGCGTCCGATGCTCTACCACTGAGCTACGGTGGCGGTCATCCCTCCGTCCACTTTATAGGGTATATATGTGCATTTAAACGTGGGGAGCGTCAGTCCAGCGCCGCCCTGTTGCCATTACGGCGAGTGTGGAACACTCTTTTTGCCTGTAGGCGTCACGTAGCACGTGACGCCTGCTAACGCTCCCACGTTTTAATGCACTTATATACCCTATAAAGTGGACGGAGAGATGACCGCCACCCGTAGCTCAGTGGTAGAGCATCGGACGTCGTTATTCGAAGGTCGCAGGTCTGACCTGCCGGGTGGCAAGTTATCTTTTCGTCCACTTTTCTTTCTTCACATTTACATTACAATCACTTCTATTAACGTCCCCTCATACTTTCCTTGGCATCATTGTCTGTTAGTTCTCATTAATGATTAACCAGGGTCACGCGGCCAAGTGAAGATGTCATATGACAATGTCATGTGACATGGGACGCAGAAAACAACGGTCATTGATGTAGTTGACACGCCCAGACACGCCATGCTCTCACATTCAATGCATGTAAGGAGACTTAAATGCCTATCTAACTCTCTCCTTAGGAAAAGATTAGCCTAAATAAAAAGAAGATGGGGTGCACAAGCATGCGCAGACATCTCATGCACGAAAAAACCTGATAACACTCAAACAAATGACAAATCAACCGACTTTTCCACAAAAACTTATGGAATCATATGATAGAGGTAGGAAATCTCAGTGAGGTGCAGGTCTACAGACGGCTGATCAATTACAACTGCCATAGATATGAAACTTACTCGTCATCGCCTGTCTCGTCAGGTGCTGCAGAAGGAATGGCATCTGCAGGCTCGCCAGCGTCAGTGTCAGTGCGAAAGAAATCTTGGAGGCCAGCCTTCTTGCCTTTCACCTCCTGGACGCGGCTTTGATATTTGGTCTGCTCATCGTCCGAGGCATCACTGCTACTGCTGCTGCCAAAGGGTTCTACAATCGTGTCCAAGGAAACATGATCAACAAATTGGAAATGGAACAAGCAAAACAACGATCGCAAGTAATCAAGCCAGATTGCACAGCTTCTGTGCAAGTTTAGGAAGGACAGCGCAGAGTTACGTACTCACACCTAAAGGTAATGTCTACACAACCAGTCATGGGCGCACTATCAGCTAAAAGTAACCCAATCATTGTTACAAGAGTCAACACAGCAACTTCATACAGTTACAGATACTGCCTGCAGATTTTTGCATTACTGTAGAGTGTTAATCGTCACAATATATGCTATATTTCATTTCTATTTAGATTCACAGGAATGCACTATGATCAATGTTATGCACGACATTCTTTTTTCACCGATAAAACATTATTTGTTAGACATAAGCATATGCATTTTAGCAACAGTAGTAGATTAACAGTGTTCTGAGTAAAATGTAACCGTGTTACATTTAGGAGTTACTTAAAGGGGTACTGACACAAAAACTTTGGCCTCGCGTTTTTTTGCTGCAATGTGTTGCTGGGGGCCTGTTAGTCATAACACGGCACCTCGTTTGCTGCAGCGCGCGACAGATATTTAATTACAGGCTCCTCATTACCGACCAGTTTCAGTTTCGGTTTGAGAGAGCTCGAAAAACGACAAGCCGCCGGGTGCAACTATCACCACCTAGCGTGCGCAGCTCTCGATCACGTCAGCACACGGAACTGTGACGCACTTCCGCACGGTCCGCATCAAGAAGTCCTTTCGAATAGGAAACGGGACAGCGGTGTCACCAAACACAAAACATTCAACGCGTGCGCCGCGGACCACGGACTCGCAACCAGCCGCCGAGAAGTATAGACTGCCGGAACAAACACGGCAAAAGAAAAATGGCCGCTATGACGTCATCCTAACTTGTTGCAGCGTGGTCACGTGAGGGAAGTAGGAGGGTCACCGAGGATCACCTCTCATGGTGTCAGTAGCGCGACGGAGTCGACGCTACTGACACCAAACTTCAAAATTAATTTAAAATACCTTCCAAGCTATATTCGCTGTTGATATTTTGCAGATGATATACACATGTTCACGGGAATCGAACCCGCAGGCTGTCTCGGCCGCGAAATTTTGTGTCAGTACCCCTTTAACCTCTTCACTACTGAACAAGGATGCAGGCAAGAAAAAGAGATATCTGAAAAATACCTATTGCTTCGTGTTGTCCCACAAGTGCAAAGAAAAAACACTGGAACAAAAATTCATGTCCTAAGGGTAAAAATGGGTATCCACAAACAGGGAAATCAGTTGTGAGTATGGCAAAAATACCGCTGATAAATGCGAATTCTGGCTTTCAGTGCTTCAAATACAGTCAACGCTCGTTATAACGGACCCGGGTACAACAGACTTTCGGTTACAACGGACCATTATTCAGCCTAAGTTTGGTCTGTGTATTAGACTAATGGAGCGGAAGTTCGCTTTTAACGGACCGCGATACAACGGACTATCGGCTACAGTGGACGAAATCAGCTGCATTTTTTGTCGAAATTGGGCGCATAAAGCGGACTTTTGCCGCATTGACGCGGGCTGGCAACAGACTTGACCACGCCGCTCTCTACGCATTAAAGCCGCGATAATTTAATTTGCGGCTGGCAACATTGGTGGCTTCCGGCCAAGCCAAGCCAGTCTGAGAGCGCGTTGGTCCCGCGAATGGTTGAAGTGTTGCAGCTGACTGAAATGCAGTGCCGCGGTGCGAAGTGATTGTATCATCGCTCAAGGGTGCCCGCCAATCTCATATCACAAATTTCTTTTCGATCTAAGTGTAAATAAAACGCTTTTGTTTGTGGTTTGCGTTAGACGTTCGTCACTCACTGCAGTAACGTTGTTAGGCATCGCGACCAAAGTTTTGAAAGAAAGACGTTCTCATGCACCAAGCAGGTGAGTTCCACTGTTAAATTAGTATAGTAATGTTAGAGGTGCCTTGGTGCTGTTCAGTTCAGAACTCTCAGAACAAGTTTGGATTGTCCAGCGAGCCGTGGAGGCTGCGCTGGAGCAGCAGCTGCCAGCGGTCTATAGGCGGCCCCATTTAAATATGCCTTCCCGTCCACACAAATAAGAAAGAATTTATTCCAAGCCGATCAACAGAAGTGGCTTAAAAAGCCTGCTGGAAACGCATTTAATATCGGGCTACGCTTTGCTGCTGTGCAGGGGCCACATAGCGTCCCTGCACCTACCGTAACAGCAATTGCTCATTAATTACAACTGGCGCGGCAATTTTGTTAATAACCTCTGCTTGTGATTGAAGTCTTTCGTAACCATGCTGTCGAATACGTTCAGCGTGTATCAGCAGAACTAGCGTGCCCCATAGTACTGACGATCGTCACACGGTGACGCACCCCCCCCTGCGGAGTTTGGATATTACGGACTTCGGATAAAACGGACTCATTTTGCCGGATTATCATGGTCCGTTGTAACGAGAGTAGACTGTATTTTTTTAAATGATTCTCAAAGACCAATGGCATGACTTTTGTTCTCCCATCAGTTGTTTTTTTTAGTGAAAAAAAAAAGTAATAGCAAAAGAGCAGTTAGACTTAAGCAGCTGTGCACTGTACAATCAGCCCACCACCAATTTGTTTTGTTTCATTAGCACATCAGCTGCTCATCTTGACTTCTGGTAATCACTCATTGAGTATTTAAAGGACACTCTGGACGATAAAGTTGCCAATTTTGTCAGCATGGCATCAAACCATAAATGTGGTCCCTGCTCTCAGGCTCAAAAGCATTGATCTTTATTTATGTTGTGGAATCATAGGACTGACTATTGGGCGAGTAGGTACGAATTCATAATTACAAAACGACACCACGAAATAAGATTCGAAGCACTGAGAAAACGCAAACACAAGTGCATGCCAATAAAATTTCACTTGATGGCACTCGTGTTCATCAGTTCTCGATGCTTTTGTCTTATTTCATTGCGCCCTTTCAAAATAATGCAATTGAAACAGAACCCGTCAGTGACTATAATTGCACAGAAGGTAGAATTTCAATGTAACGAAGATTTTGGTATGGCGAAGTAAATGACCTGCCACGGTGGTCTAGTGGTCATGGTGCTCGACTGCTGACGCAAAGGCCGCGGAACGAATCCCGGCCGCGGCGACCGCATTTTCGATAGAGGCGAAAATGCTTGAGGCCCATGTTCTTAGGTTTAGGTGCACGTTAAAGAACCCCAGGTGGTCGAAATTTTTGGAGCCCTCCACTACTGCTTCCCAAATGAACCATATCGTGGTTATGGGACGTTAAACTCAAACAATTATTATTATTATATGGCAAAGTAAACTGCTGATTTTACACAATTTGTTATAATGAGGCTTAGCTGTATAATTAGTCATGCCGGCTTCATCTGAAGAGGGTGCATAGATGAGCCAGAAGCTTCGTACCGCCTTGCATGTCTTCATCTTGCAGTTGTTCGGCGAACATCTGAGAAAGGCTGAACCCTGATGACCGGCTTTTCAGGGCATCCTGCAGGTCGGTGGTCACTTCGTAGAACTGCTCGCCAGACACCTGCGGAACCGCAGCGGCACTTTCCTCCTCTGTGCGCATCTTCTTTCTCTTCGACGCCCTGCGACATTCACGGCAGACGAGTTTCAAGCAGTGCCAGCGGAATGACAATGCGCAATAACAATGGCAAACAGCTTTGCAAGATCACCATGACTAATGCATGCTGTCTAGTTGCATGCCAACTGCCACATAGTATTTACAAGGTAGCAGCGCCGAATCCTACGCCTACAGGGCTAAGCTTTCAGGCATTAAATGTGTGAGATGAGCATTTGACCAGCGGCAGTTACACTAATAGAAAAATGAATTTTGTTTCTAGAGGTGCAAGAGTTCAAGCCACGTACAGTGTTCACAGACTGAAACTCAGCATTGAAAGTTTTAGTGAAACGACTAGTAGGTGCAATTGCTCGGGAAAATTGCGTCATGTCGCTACAAATCTGGGCGCTAAAAGTAATGTTGGCTCTGACGTAAGTGTTCGAGTCAATTTACACCAACATACATGGCTCTAAATTGTCACGTTTCGATCTGCGAACACTGTACATAAAATTAATTACACATTCAGTATAAATACGTTCCCACTCTAGGTGATTGTTCAAAGGGAAATGCATTTATCAGGAATAGACAAGACTTTTCGTCAGAGACATTTCGTTGTGAGAATGTTTTCTTTTTCTGTTCGTTCCTTCAAAGCATTGTACTTCGAATTTTTGTGGTGGAATTCTTCTGCCAGAATGCGGGATTCTGCAGAACTCATTTGCAATATTTTCCACATGTTTTGGGTTGTTCACTAATTCGCACTCATGCTGCCACTAGCTAGAATCCTAGCTCAATTGGTAGAGTGACAGCATCAAAAAGGTGTTTGTCCCGGGCTCGATCCCTGGACAAGGCGAACTTTTCTTCAAGTAAAAGCTCTTGTTTCTGAGAAATCCATGTGGAATTCCTCATGGCTTTGTGCTACCAATGCGGTGTTGTCAAATATCTCTTTCCCGAACTCTTCCACCACCTTGCGGAATTCCGCATTACTCATTTGCAACTGAGAACTTATTTCTGTTCAGGTTCGACAGTGCCATGTACAAAGACCATATAAATTCAGTTTTGCTGACAGATGGGGGGGGTCACAAATGTATAGTATCGTATGCCAAAAGTGACAACTTTTTCTTGGTAACACCAGAGCTATCTGACATAAGTACCACTAAACAGACACTCAATGCACGAAAGAAACACAAACACGCTGCCACTGATGCTTCATACAGAAAGTATTACCAACTAGGCCACGAACAAGGTCTCCTGAAGCAGTGCTACCACAGCTCAAGTTTGCCTGTTTGTGCACTTGCACGAGACTTGAAACTTCTGCACAGTGTGACCTCCATTGGTCTGTTTATGTACATACTACAAGTACTGTATAGCATAAGTCAATTTTGCATGGATGCACCACTGTTTTACACACTTTCAGCACTACGGGGCCTATTTTACATTCACTGGCAGTTACAGTGGGTTAGTTTCACTTGCACAGCTTTGCTATATCTGCACGGCCCTGCACTGGAAACATAGTGGGATGGCTCTCTTGCCACAATCGATTTGGACACAGTTTACGAGAGCAACAGCTGCAAGGCAGCACTGTGAAGGTGACTTACTTGGACTCTGGCTTGATCTCGAACTTGGCAGCACTCGCTTTAGTTGGGTCAAAGCGTAGCTGCGTCGCATCCCTAGAAACAAAGAAATCGATCCACCATCACTAATATGGTGCAGCATTTGCACAGTTAAAGGCACACTAAAGTAAAACGATGAATCGGTTTAGACTTATAAATTGTACTCTAAGAACTCTAATGACGTTAATTTCACCATCGTAGGTTTTTAATATACACAAAAATCAAGGTCAATGTTTTATTTTTAAATTTCACATCTATATCTTTGCGCAAGATGTCACAGATTTCAAAGTGCATTTTTTGCATTTTGGCAGCATTGGCTCAACGAAATTTCCTGAACCTTTACATATTAAGACTCTGGCCCTCTCGGAGGCCAAATACACTTCATTTCCAACGATTAGGAAATATGTAGGCCCTTAGCAGACGCTGTGAAAATTCATGACGTCACGGTGATTGGTGTGGGAATTTCAGGAAGGCGTCGCCACCCGCATTTTCTCTTTTCTGCATTTTCTCGCTTACCAAGCATGTTCCTCGCGTCAAGCGTGGTGACTTTGGTATTGTGAGAGTGGTTTACTGATACAAGAAAAATAGTTTTTCTCTTTAATGTATCTTTAGGAAGAGCAAGCATTGCTGTCAGCAACCCAAATGACAGCAATCGAAAGTACCTTTTAAAGTTTAGTTTGTTCACAGGCTGCACATGACGTCATGAATGTATGGTGCCTACCACAACTGCTTTGCAAACTGGCTCTGCCAAAAAATACATTTCTTCGTACTCACACAGTGAGACCTAGTCAAATGGAATTCCAGGGAAACCAGAAATTCATAATAATAACACGAAAATTGAAGTAAAAAGAGCCCACTTTGAATACATTGTCCGATGACCCAAGCACTAGAGTCAGTTATATGCTCCGCCTCCAGAACTGCGGCATGCTTGCCATTCATTTGTGCAAGAGTTGTTCTGGGTGGTTTCTTTCGTAACTGTGAGTACTTTTTTTTACTGCCAATTTAATTACTACACATATTGTGGGCATTTATTGTATACACATCATCTTCATCTACGCATTATCATCATCATAATGCTCTTGGTTATGAATCCTACAAAAACAACCAAGTTAGAAGCAGCTGTTTCACTAAAGTGACGATTCCATATAAGCTACTTTCTAGGCTTGTGCGAATATTCGAATGCTTCGAATATTCAAACGAATATTGCGGTATTCCAATTCACTTCGACTCGAATTTAAATTATTGAAAATTTCGAAGTATTCGAAAGAAACGAATAGATGCATATTAGTCCACATGCGACCCCCCTGTAAAGGTGGTTTCACTGCAGTAGAGGGGTGCTAAGCTGTGAAGGCACCTATCCAGGTGCACATTAGTTTTATGTACCTAACCTCCTTTAAAGGTGGTTTCACTGCAGTGAAGTTGTGCTAAGCCGTGAAAGCACGTATCCAGGGGAAATCCGCACTGCCGCGAAGCACCACTTGACGGTTAAATGAAGAGATTACCCTCACATCGATTGATTTTTTTAAACTTAAAAGCTTCTTATACCGGCTTATATGCTCTAAGTATTGTAAATTTTAAAACGTAACATATTTTACAGGTTGTCGCTTGCATTATATCGAAGGTCAAATCCTGCGACTATCCAAAGTTGTTTCCACTTCCTTTGAAGCAAAAAAAATGGCATTTGCACAGGCCTTGTTTCAATTGTTTTTAAATATTGTGCAGGTTAGTTAGGTCATGACAAATATGCCCATTTTTCTTTATAACATGTTATATATACTATTCGAATTCGATTCGAAATTATTCGACCAAAATCACTATTCGCTTCGAACCTAAAATTCACTATTCGCACAAGCCTACTATTTTCATTCAATGAGATTCTACAGCATGAACATCGAAATGTATAATGAATGAATGTTCCGTAGTGCTGAAGCCTGTTATAGGTGAACTGCAGCACAGCACAGAAGAGAAAACTCACTTGAAGATGGCCTTAGGCCGTATCTTAGGTGCCTCTGGCCCTAGGACGTCCTGGAGAATGTCCAAGTTACGTGCACGCTCTTTGTTGGGGTCCAGGGAATCATCATCAGTGGCAGCTTGGTCACCTAAGGAACACGAAATTACAAAGAACATATTACTTGCTCACTCATTTTCTTAACTAGTATTCATATGTACAGCACAATAAAAGCAAGTGTGTCACCCTAAAAATAAAAAAGAGCATTTTTAAAGGTGTCTCGTGTTCGTGGATAATGTGCTTGCAGCCTTGTATGGTGTGCTTTTGATTTTATCTATGCCGCATTCAAGAGCCAGCGTCTTAGCGAATCCGGTGTCGTCAGCATCAGTGGCGTTATCCCTGAGCAGAAAATCCCGATGAATGCAAACAACAAAAATTAGAGTTCGAGCCAAAAATGAACCCAGGAATTCTGTGTCGTAGTCAAGCATCCGACCACAGAGCCATGCCAGTGCTTTAAACTGCTGCGAAAAAAAGAAAAAAAAAACCTTCCAGATATAGTCTAAATACCTTGTTGGGCAAGGAGCTACGTTACCAGCTATGCAAATACTGCATGGCAAAAGTCTACAATCACACCAGGCATCACAACATGCAAATTACATAACGAAAGGGGCTGCTCGCCCATTTCAAAGGCTCAGCCATAATTCATCACCATCGTTAGCCACAGCATCAACAAAGTGTTCAGCTGTGCAGGTGTGCATATTGCCTTACAGGTGTGTAGCAGGTACTTCGCTACTTCGCAAAATGGTGAATAATGGAGTAGTGGGAACTTGGGAACTACACTCACGCTAGGTGCACTGAGAAAGTTTACAACGGTGAATGTCACGCACACAGACATTTCCTCCTTCACAGCATGGTTGCAATGTTTACCGGGAAACAAAGCATGGCAAACAAATGAGGATGTGATGTGAATGAGGCCTGATAACACTATCACATTCCACTCGAAGGTGAAGCTAAAGTGTCCTCCAAGTCTCTATACCACTATGGTGTTCCTGTTGATGTCCCTGCAAGAGGGGCACCAGCTGCGACCATGCACGAGGCTGTTTGATGTTAGTACTACCCCTGAGGACTCAGGGAAATGTCTAGATGAGCTCAAAGAACTTTATATTAAATAGCTCCTACTGGTCGTCACGTACTCGTGATGACCACCAATCTCGCGCTAGTTGCTCTTACTGAAAATATCAGAAACACAATTGATGACGGGAAGTTCCTTGGATCTGTCTTCATTGACTTCAGTCAAGCCTTTGATTCCATCGATCACGTTATTCTTTTGAACAAGCTCTCTTTTTATGGTATAACTGGCCCGTCACGAGAATTCATTTCTAGTTATTTACTGAACCATACTCAAGTTGTATCTATTTCAGGCGTGCTCTCGGGCTCCAAAACTATCAATATAGGAGTCCCACAAGGATCTATATTAGGTCCTCTTTTATTCCTAATCTACATAAATGACCTGACGGACTGTTTATCACCACACACAGGATCCTTGCTTTACACAGATGACACCACCATTTTCACTGCACATGACTCCATTCCTGCCCTAACCTTCCAGCTAAACAGTGATCTTCAGAGCGTCATTAGTTGGTGCCATAAAAACAAGCTTGTTATTAACCCATCTAAGACAAAGTTTGTTATTTTCAGTTCTCGTTCGAAAAAGCGGGATAACGCACTCCCGGTGTATGTTAATAACTATGAAATATTTCCATCTGACAAATGCACATTTCTCGGAGTCGAACTTGATTGTTTCCTGAACTTTAATCAACATATTGATAAAATAAAACGGAAGACCGCCTATGGTATTCGTGTTCTGCTCAGAGCCCGCCAATTTTTCGCGCTCCCCTACTCTAACTTCCCTCTATTTTGCGTTCCTTCATAGTCATTTCAACTACTGCATTGAATCTTGGGGACTTACATATAAAACTTAGTTAAGCCCATTAGCGCATATTCAAAAACAGGCTTTCCGCATAATGACGTTCAGTGATTATCAAAGCTCATTCGAACCTCCGCTATTCTCTTCTCTAAATATCCTTCCTATTTCAAATATGATCGTCTTTAACTTAGCCGTAATTGCCTACCGCATGGTACGTAATCCGAATCTTCTCTATATCGTAGGTAATAAATTTACAACGTCCTCTAGTAATACACGTTTCTCCCTTCAAAACAATATCTTACTGCCCAAGGCGCGCACAAATTACGGACAAAAAACAGTAAGCTTCTCCGCAATAAAGATATGGAACACTCTGCCTTTGGAGGCTAAAACTTCACCCTCATTAAATGCCTTCAAACATTCAGTTCGCCTTTATTTGAATCATTCTTTGTATCTCTGAATTATGTGTAATTACTGTCGTTATTTTTTTTGTGTCGTTTTTATAATACATTTGAAGTTTTTTTGTTTTTTTTCACGTTCATTACATTCTTTTTCTTGTGAAACATTTATTAGTGTACACTCCTGATGATTGCATCATTGCACTTTGTTAGGACTTACTTAATTTGCTAATCTATTTTATATGTGTATTTCACTGTCAAATATTCTAATTGTCATTGCTTATCATAATGCCACTCCTATTATTTTGTACGCATCTCACGATTGTTTTTCGCTATTCTGCTCCTGTTTTTATTTTCTTTATGTATTTTATAACAAGAGGTCCCATTGCAGTGTTCGCACTAAGGGACCTCTTTCTGTATACCTCTCCCTATATGTAACCACCCACCAAAATACGTTCAATAAACTGAAACTGAAACTCGTTCATGTTTCACAAAAACTGCACAGCACATGGAATACTGATCGTATGAGGATTATGTTAGGCGGGACATGCAAAAGAATTAGCTGTAAATACTAATATATTTCAATCAAAAAACCTGAAGGATGCTTAAAGGAGTCCTGACACAAAAATTTTCGCCCCGCGTTTTTTTGCTGCAATGTGTTGCTGGGGGCCTGTTAGTCATAACACGGCACATCGTTTGCTGCAGCGCGCGACAGATAATTAATTACAAGCTCCTCATTACCGACACAGCCTCAGTTTCGGTTTGACAGAGCTCCAAAAATGACAAGCCGCCGGGTGCAACTATCACCACCTAGCGAGTGAAACGCTCGGTCACGTGAGCACACAATAGTGACGCACTTCCGCACGGTCTGCATCGTCTGCTTGCATTCGCTTGTCACACATGCTGCGTGCTGTCGTCGCCGTTATTGTCCTCGCTGTCGTCATCGGGCTCATCGTCGTCTGATGGCGACAATTTTCTTGCGACGGGGATGGAAGGAATTTACAACGGGGCGAATCACTTCAGGTTTGACCCGCTGGCGAGGAGTGCTTCGTCAGGAAGCGGCAACGATACCAGCTACGACGACCACGATGAACCTCGCGTCGGCAATGTACTATGGTAAGACCCGACACATTCGTGCACAAATGTTCTGCAGGGCAATTCATTTAGCCAAAGTACGTTCGCTTTTCTACGTTCAATATCCGATTGAATCACTTGATAACATTGTGATGCCCTTCAAGTTGTTGGTGCCGAAGAATAAGCTAGGTAACACCAGAGCACCAGACGTGAGCGATGCACAGGGTGGAGTCGGAAGACCCATGTACGCCAAGTCCGGCGCCTGTGTGATAAAGCAATGCGCCTCGAAATGGAGCCCGCAAACGCAACTGTTCTGCACGGGGGGACCAGTCCTGATACTCCTGACGTCCACAAGTGCACACGGTCTCGATCCACTTCTGCCGCCGAGGTTCGTCGCGGGAAACGTATGCAGCGATACGCCTGATCCCGACTTCCCCGACGTGCAGAAGGAAACGGCGCAGAAGGATTTCGGCATTGTGGCCTGTCACTGCAGCCCAGGCAGCACAGGGAAATCAAGAAGTCCTTGGGAGCAGGAAACGGGAAAGCTGTAGTGTCGCCAAACACAAAACTTTCAACGCGTGCGCCGCGGCAGCGCCTCCTCTTGGCCAGCGGCCACACACTCGCCGAGCAGCCGCCGAGCAGTCACCAACAGCGCAGTGGCGAGAGCGCCAAAACAGAAATGGCGGCTACGACGTCATCATAACCTGTTGTACCGGGAAGTAGGGGGGTCACCTCGGGTCACCTCCGAGGGTGTCAATGCCGCCAGGTGCGGCCTAGAATTCTAGATCGCGCATGCGAACTTCAAAATTCATATAAAATACCTTCCAAGCTTTATTCGCTGTCGATATTTTGCAGATGGTACACGCATGTACACGGGAATCGATCCAGCAGGCGATCTCGGCCGCGAAATTTTGTGTCAGTACCCTTTTAAGCTTCACTTTCAGTTTCACTTCGAACCGAAAGAGTGATATTCGAACAAGCTTGATGAAGCCTTGGAATACTATACATGAACAAAACATTTTATAACGCTATAAGCAACTGCTTGCATGCTCCTTCCAAGTCCACTCACCTTTGACACTGCCAGACTCGTCGTCATCGCTTTCCAGAAAGTTTTCACTCATGCGGAAACGCTCGTCCGTGCCAAACTTAGACTGCAGCTCCAGTACCTGTCCCACCACACAAAAAAAGTATATGGAAAGTATGTGTGCCATGCATGGCTAGTGCCCACAAACACGGTAGAACAAGCTCGATTGCACAGGTGCCAAGCATGTTCAACAAAAGCTGTGAGCAATTCCAGGAAGCAGTGTCCTGGTTACAGCTGTAGCACATAGTTATGATGCCAAGAAAAGTATGGCATGTATCTGAAGAACATTTAGGTCGTGTACATATACAAATTTGCAGTGGTGCCACAGTTTGTTATGACAACGAAACTACGTTTGCTGCGTTCTTCAGTTTAAAGATAGCACAGTACAACGTGTCTTCTCTATGCTAAATTCAACCTTCATCACAGCTGCTGAGATAAATTAGTGGTTAACGAGTAGTCGTAATACAACATAGAAGAGGAACTCGGTTGCTTACAAATAGATGACGTATGACTACCATACTGCATATCGCATTGTCCACTCTGCTTCCACAATTGCATTTTGCGGCACACCCTTTTCCTTAGGATGGATAACGCCGTACGTTTGCACTACTGCAAATAAAGCGGTGAACTCTTGAAATTTCTTAGCAACAGGAATACCTAGAATAAAATGTCCCAAAATTCTGGCAACGCCCCCTGTTGGGTGCTGACAACATTCATGGACTGTATCGATTGTGTCGTGCAACAGCCGTTGCACGACACAATTAAAAGACACTTCATCGTTTCCCCAGATTTCCCACAGCGAGTATGTTCATCATCTTCTTTACTCAGTCTAGCATCATAGCCATGTATTCTAAGGCGACTGACCTTGCTTGAAACAGAGAAGCGATTCCTTTTGAATTGTGATGAAGCACTTCCGTCCTGATTTAGTATTTACCCTTTTGTGTTACTCAGAGTCATTTTCTTTTTTCCATCGCTGCAATCCAATAAATCTTGGAATGAAGCAGCAAGCATTGTGTTCCTGTAGCAGGGGTTTTCAGAAAGTTATCTTTCTGTCTTCTCTCTGTAATTGTTTTATTTAGTTGTACAAACCAAATATTAATAATACAACTAACAGATGGAAAAAGAGCTCCCGGAGGTTACCAGGACATTGCTTTCTTGGGTACAACTGTGGCCTAAACTAGGCTGTGACTGGCGATTTCAGGTAACATCACATTTACCGACTCAATCTGGC